>JAODTR010003396.1:0-12815 GCA_025399935.1 Amblyopsis rosae
CACAAGGCTCCAGACAACACAGCCCTCAGGTTCATGGGGGCACGCAAACCTCTCCACCACGATAAGGTGATGGTTCCTATACTGTATAAACATGTGACCACAGGGTGGAACCCTGGAGGTATTGTTAACATGTTGAAGTTAATGATCTGTCAGTTCTCACAGCACAGGTTTACATAGCCTAATTGTATCCTCCTAACTCTTTGTTGTTTTTCAGTTAGCAATTTCAAGCTTTGAAATGAACAAGACAGTTTTTTGTGTATGCTTTATTCATAGGCTATTCCCAAATTTATTTTTATTCTATTATTTTCCCTTGGAATCACATTTTGATTTCTTGGTTTCTTTTTTAGAAACAGCCTTTTCATTTTCTTTGCTATCTCTGTAAATATTCACATTTATTGTTTGAGACAACCAAACTCTTCACAATTTACAGTACAGTATATCATTGCACATAAGAAATAATATATTATCCATATGGATACAAAGATGTCTTCAGAAATAACTGGAGTTACTGGAGTGTGTCATGAGTAGGGCTGACTGGCTCACAGCTTAGAAGACCGTCTAATATATTGTTTTACCATCTCATTCTCTTCTCCATTTTCCATTCTGACCGCCCCAGGACTTTGATCATTACCAAGCGAAGAGAAGATCAAATAAAATGCCAGGCTTTTCCTCCCCTTGTGTGTGTGTGTGTGTGTGTGCGCGCTCGCTCGCTCTTAGAGTTTCCTCCAACCTCCTGTAATGATTATATTCCTGCAGCTCTTTAAAGTAGATAGGGTAGAGAAGATTGCAGCATCCATTCAGCACCCAGGCCTAAAATGAGGACGGTCCCCAAGAACAGTGTGAACGGGGTGTCCTCCGGCCCAAGTGGCCCGTGGATCGGTATGTGTGGCTCACACACACACATGACTTAATGGGCTCCGATGACAGCTCGAGGGCCTGCCGGTCTTGCCTAGCTAAACTCATTGACGTCACCTATCAGTATCATGATGGGACAATGGCTCGGCTATTGGGATTATGGGTGATTGCAGTTCACTGTATTCACCAGCGTGGCAAATAGTTGTCCTTCTGTGTGCCATGGCTGTTTAAAGGTATACTCCGCTATTGCTAGTTGTAAGCTAATACACTTTTTTGTATAATTTACCAAATGTCTCCTCGCATTTTGCTATCTTACTGTTCTCTGTACGCGCTGAAAAAAGAATCCGGAACTTCTACACAGCTCTGATTTTGTATATAAGAACATAAACAATGCCACTTGGCTTGGCAATGCATTTCAACACAGGCAATAGACACAGCCAACCCCACTGCTTTCATGGTTCTCTATTTAGAATGCCACACCACCACACAGTCACACCACAACCCCCATGTTACGAGACAAACATGTTATGAGACATAATCATGTTATGAGACACAATCATGTTAAGAGACACAAACATGTTAAGAGACACAAGCCCCATACAAAAGCAGGCTTGAGGGACAACTACAAGCTTGTGTGTGTGTGTGTGGTTATAGAAGGGGCATAACAGCGAGAAGGGATGACTGTCCCATAGGTCCAGTGTCCAACGGCCGGGACACTGTCCCACCCCCACCCTCTATAATCTAACCCCCAGCCCAGATCATACTGTACAGCTTGCTTGGATGAACTGTCTGTACATCACATTCCACCCACAGGCAAGATGTAGCCTCTCAGTCTGCCTGTGTGTGTGTGTGCGTGTGTGCGCGCGCGCGTGTGTGTGTGTGTGTGTGTGCGTGTGTTCGCGCGCGCGTGTGCTTCCTGCGCATATCTCATATCTCAAGTATGCATTTTTTCTCTCGCATACACATTTTGTGAATTACACTTGTCCGTTGCACAAGAGATGCGCCGCGTTGCTCTTCTCGTAGGCATTCACTAAATGTTCAAACCGTCGCCCAGCAGCTGATTCCACATGCCACGGATTCAACCGTTTTTTTCCTCCTAAAAATATACTCCTATAAAATACACAGGCTCACCATTAGCTTCTATCTGAGGGTCGGCGTGAGAGAGTGTGGTCACATGTACCCATTGACTGGACGCGGTACATTTTGTTTATTTAAGCTTGTCTTCTGAGTCACAATAAAGGGAAAGTAATATGGATCTGACTCTATCCTCGAAGGGGGCCCAGCAAGCACTAGCTCCAAGCCCAGGTCTGTTCAAAGACAGACAGAACCCAAGAGGGGGATTAGGTGTTAGGCTGAGGCTCCGGGGTGATCAGTATTCCCGGCACAACCGTGACACTATAAAAAGACTGAAACTTCGCAGAGGAGCAGGGTTCCCTGAGGACTCAACATCCGCCCGTCTAATCTCTGGCCCCCATCATAAGCCAGCTGAACCAATCCGTTGCTAAGACAAATAAGGGAGCGCAAAAGGGTAACAGAATCAGAAAAACATTCCGTCAAGACTGAAATGGAATTCAAATAAGATGGATGAGAGGAAATTAAAGTAAGAGAGAAGGTTCATTCATTCAACGATCTGTGGATAATAAATAGGTCTAAAAAGCAAACATCATAGATCACAAAATGCAGGCGATGAAAAGTGTGAGCAACAAAACTGCTTTCACTACAGACGTTTTTGCATGAATATATACCATTCTGTGCAGTTTATACAGTGTGTGGTGCTACGTAAATGCTAGTGGAACAGTATCTCAAACTACCTTTTTTAACGGCCTAACAAATTCAATGTTGGTTCAGTGATGTTTCAAACATTTTACCAAAACTTAAAACAATCCTCATTTATTTGGCTTTGCTGCAGCCTCAAACACAGAAGGAATGCTAAATATTCAAAACAGGCCTACTGACACACACACACACGCACACACGCACACACACACACACGCATGCACACACACACACACACACACAAACGCATGCACACACACACACACGCAAACACGCAAACACACACACGCATGCACACACACACACACACACACACACACACACACACAGGGACAGGGAAAACCTCCAGATGGTTCATCCAATCAACTGTCTAGTATTTTTTTTTAAAGTACCTGCCCTTTACAAACAGTTTCCATGTAGGGCACCCCAGATGGAGTTGTGACAACAATTCATCTGGCATGTCAGGTTACAATAACGCTCCCAGGCTACAGTAAGGACTGGATATGGCGCTGAGGTAACATTAAACATTTGTGTATAGTACGCACTGGAAATGTGGGGAGGAAGAGGATTTATACCAATATGGTTATTTTAAAAATGGACTCCAAATAGATAAACTTGGGAGCCGGAAAGTGGTTATGGCACTACATTATGATAAGTTAGACGCACATTTATGGAGAGGTAGTATCATTTGAATTGGTTAATTAAATACATATTGATGAATGATGCATGATGAATATGCCCATATATATAATGTCCATAAAGGTTTTTTTTTTTTTTTTTGCAGAAGCCTGAAAGTTTGCAGCCATTTATTCCAACAAAATGCTAGACCAGCTGATTTCCCTCTGTGGTTGCTATTACGATGAAAGGCAATCGTTTGGTTAACCTCCTGGGCCTCAATGGCCCATGCTTGGACCACACCGTTTACGGACTTTGACTGGAAGAACAAGAGGCTGTTTTTTATCTAAGGTAGTCTGTATAAAGTGACATTGTTTCTAAAAGGGGAAGTGTGTGCACAATGTCTTCACCCACTTGTCTCTCAAGACACCCTAGGTCATGTTAACGAGTAAATAGCTACAGCAGCACACCGAGTTAGCTCCCTGCCTGTGATGTGATGTGACTGTGGATGTGATGATGAGCAGGGAAGTTGATGGGGTTCTGTTTGAGCCTGGTTGGTGAGCACAGGCAAAAACAGAAATTGTATTATATTCTTGTACACCTTCTGCCAAATCCAACCATTGGAGGGTGGACTTATTTCCCACCCAACACATTTGTTCAACCCTATCCTTGTATTCCACAGTACATTAAAGTGTAAAAACAGCAGTATATTTCACACCACTACAGAAAATTCCACATTATGAAATCCCAGATTATAGACCCTGGCGTAATAATTGCGCCTTTAATCTTCCATCTACGTATTCACACATGTAAGTGTGTCCCATTAAGCTGTGCTACCAGAATTAGTGTCATTACGCTGTCATTTCTGCTCTGTGGTGTTACAATATAGACGGATCGGGTGATGATAGCTGGCAGGGAAGAGCCATCTGTCCCTCATTAAATGCCATCCAACTAAAATAGGGCCAAGCCAGCAATAGTGGGTTGACTGGGTTCTGCACACACACACACACACACACACACACACGCGCACGCGCACGCACATGCGCACGAGCACGCGCACACACACACAATACAAACATTCTCTGAGATGCAAGATCGGTCACAATATAACCCCAGTGTGTCTTTTCACCAAGAAAGCAGGGAGATGCACACTGCCGTCCAAAGGCTAACTGCAGTAACATTGAGTTATTAGTAAAAATGATAAATTCTTGATAACCGCTTTATCGTGTGATAAAATATCACAGTTCAA
Organism: Amblyopsis rosae; assembly: GCA_025399935.1. Classification (NCBI taxonomy): domain Eukaryota; kingdom Metazoa; phylum Chordata; class Actinopteri; order Percopsiformes; family Amblyopsidae; genus Amblyopsis; species Amblyopsis rosae. Next base: position 4,496 of record JAODTR010003396.1, read on the forward strand.
AATGTTTTTGTTTTTGAAAAAAATACGTAAAATAAGTTCTTCTTTTAAATGACTTTCCCGGGTCCCAACCGGGGAATTGGCCAGGCCAACCCGATGGCACATTAATAAAGCTGCATAGCATAGCTTAAGTTATATAATGAAAAATAAACTTTTAACGTAATATATGGTTATTGGTCTGTCCAATGCCTATAGGCAAATCCACAGAAGAAGTCAAGGAATTTAGGAGAAAGGAGTCTATCTATCTACTGGATAGTAAAGTGACAGAAAATATTTTGGCTAGGATACGGTTTATTAATAACAGTGCCAGTTCATAAGTTCACTGTATACCTCACAGATGACCATGCAAAAATGTATATGTCTGAAGACATCATTGCTCTCAAATATTCAGATGCATATCGCTGCTCTTTTTCCCATCCCTGCCCCTCATTTTGTTCTGTTTATTTCCCAGGTCAGTGGCAATAATTGGAGCCATGTGACAGGAAGGGACAGCCTCTGTTATTGTTGTGCCTTTTCTGTTATGGTGTGGAGCAGCTCGTTCATTTGTGATTTACATAAAGGCCCCAAGGGAGAGAACAGCCCTGCAGTTGATCATCTTTAATGGCCCTGTCTGTCTTTAGTGTTTATCAGCTCATAGAAATTGATGGAAATGGGGAAGGGGGGGGGGCGGCAATTTAGCGCAGAGATGTCCTGATATATGTGCTGGTATTGGCTGTATGAAGAGCATTTCACTCCTTTGTCGTTCCTCTGTTAATCACTAGCAGCACATTGTACTTCTGGTGTCCGTGACTCCATGCCCCAGTGCCTTGCTGGTGAGAGGGACACTCCACTAGACCAGCCTTCATGAGCAAGCTGATCACTATAGCTTGTTCTTGTATCCCCTCTTCCGAAGGATATACTTTCAGTGGGGGATAAGATATACTTTATTAATCCCCTAGGGGAAATTCATTCTCTGCATTTTAACCCATCCCTCAAGGGAGCACCTAACATGTTTTTAGATGGTGGGAAAAACCTGAGTACCCGGAGGAAACCCACGCAGACAACATGCTAACTCCACACAGAAAGGCCAGGACGACCGGGGCTCAAACTCTGGACCTTCTTGCTGTGAGAGCACAGTGCTATCCACTGGGCCACTGTGTTGCCCAGCAGATAGTAAAGAACCGTGCTAAGAAAGAACTGACATGACAATACTCATTAGCAGGGTTACCAGTGGAGATTAGGGGTGGGCGGGGGGAGTTGATACAGCATAGTATCGCAATATTTCCCGTGGCAATACTGTGCACGGACTCCAAATCGATCTTTTATTATATAAATTGCACATGAGAATTTATCTTGGTGTATACAGTATTTCTGACATGTTCATGTCAGTTAAAGTACTCGGCTTAACCGTCACATTGTGCAGCAATAAAATTTATGTGAGATGAACAAACAGATGTTGACAGTTTTCCTTTAGGGACATCATTTGAAGTTGGAAAAATAAATAAATTGCAAAATATTGCAGAATATCGCCATATGTTTAAAATCGAAATAATATCGCATCGCGACATAAGTATAGCGATAATATCGTATTGTGGGACCTCTGGTGATTCCCACCCCTAGTGGAGAACGCATCACGTCAGATGAGGTGTGTCGGTCATTTACCCTCAGTTGCCTTCGTCTATCCTCTGTATCTCTGTCCGAGAACGCACACAACATAGGCCCCCGTGCTGCACGTAAAACAGACATCGCTGGCTTGGGTAATTGCTTCAAATGCAGTGTTTGCTTGCATTAAGGACTGACCAGTTGATGGAATGAGCCTGTCATTTTATGGTGACTCATCCTGCCCAAAACTGATTCATTAACCAGGTCGTGCTTGGGCTTGGGGGGGGGGGGGGCTTGTATATTAGGGTATGTGGGCATATACAGGAGCCACAGTAATTGAAGTGTTGGCGTTGGGAAGAAAATGTATCGAGACAAGCGTAGAAAGAGCCCTGTCAACTGCCATCTATTCACATCACGTACACATCAAGATTAGCCTAAAGTAATAAACAGCACAGATGGAAATTGCCCATGAATACAAAATTATGAAATACAGTACATTGCAAGGTGGCAAAATCCAAATAGTGGTTTCAACATGCAACTAGTGACTAAGATGTTATTATGTATGTTTAATTACAATTCCATTACATACAATCCACAACACGTAAAGGAGTGATAATTGCATATTTTAAGTTTAAATCACATGAAATATATAAAATCTATGAAATATACAGTATAAGGTAATGAAATATAAGCCCTGAGTTTACCAATCCCAGTTTTGTACACTCATAACACTGATTCTAAAATCTCATGTTTGAATAATAATGTTACCATGATGTCAGCAAAATCATATTCAGAGCAGTTAACAGCTCTCTGTTTCTGAGTTGTCTTGAATGCACCATTAATCAGCACTACTCACAACACAGGTGAAGCACAACCTGACTAATGAGATGGAAACAACAGGGGAGATAGGAGATAAGGAGACTCATTTAAATATGTATAATTTAAATATGTTTTGACAGCTGTCTTCCGTTTGTTCAGGACCTCCTCTCTCCTTTTGTGAATTGTGTTTTCAAGTACAGTATAATGTCATTCAATGACATAACCTGCTTCATTTTATACAAGCCAAAACAGTATTGATGGACTCTACCACAGATGGACTGTACCACAAAGCCAATTTGGGGCGGGGGAAGACAGTGTGTTTGAAAAAGGGTAGTGGAGCTGTTGCTGTAATGTAGAAGGACAGAGTCCTCCCTGGACGTAAACCACTTCTGTATCTGGGGCCGACAGGCTGCGTGGCATTCCCCTGTGCCAGGCAGACATGATGGCTGTGACACAGATGTGCAGAGCTCCAGCAAGCGACGGGAGGGAGGGGGTGTTATTCTGGTTTTGGGTATGGTATAGGGGAGGGGTGGGGCAGACTTCTCACTTGATCTGCTTGTCAGGTACAGCTGCTCCTCTAGACTGCGGTTGACTCACGTTGCATCTCCAGCAGCAGCTGTTTGACCCCCAACAATACTACAAAACACAAAGGGAACGTCTTGATGTTGAACCTGAGCAGTCAATTGCACATTGAATTGCCACTGAACACACAATTTCTTCGCTGGTGGTTTCTATGGGATGAGCGGATGTAAAAAAAAAACAACAATAACCCTGTGTGTGACTAGCTAACTCTGCTGTGTGTGCGCTGCCTATTGGTGTGGCGGTTCATTGTGTGACAGCATCATGTGCAAGGAGGAGGGAAATATCTCCTTCATGCCTGAGAGGCCATGCCTCATTTCCCTAATGCAAATGAAGGCTGCAAGCAAAGAGGAGAAGGCAAATGCTCTTGGGTGGCTGGCAGCAGTGCATGGAAAATGCTGTGACTGCAGCTCGGACTACAGTCCCTCAGTGTGTGCCACTAAAGGAGAACGGGGGGGTTAAGGGGGCTCGGGGTGGGGATTTCCTCTTCGTAAGAGCTTTGGCATTCAAGGGGTTTTCTCTTGAATTTTGTGTTGCCATAAGCATTCCTCTATTTGGAGGTTTGCCTTGTGAGACACAACAGGGTTTATTTTCGTCAGGCTTACTCGGAGCCAACAACAATAACATAGCCTATATACACACATGTCAAAGTTAAACTCAAAATGTAGGTTGCGTATTGACGGCCGGGCCGAGAATTGCTTGACTTGAGCGTGAGTGGTAGAGAGAAAACATAAACCAGTGATTGTAACTAGGGTAGGCTAGCACTGGAAACCTATATTGCAGTTTCCTTTTTGAAATATAGCACTGTATCTTTTGATTGTTTATATAGAAGCAACAGTATTTGAGCATGGACATTTCAAGGCCACCTGAAGGCACTTCTTGTCTAAGGACTTTTCGTAGCCAGAGACCGTCCTCTCTGCACATTAGTTCTGCAAGTTATGTAAGACTCTGTTATAAATATACATTTATGCTGTGGAAGGGGCCAGCTGTAACCCAGGACAAAATTGGAGCACCTTGCTCCTTATCTACGTCATCTCCTGAAGGAGTCCCATGATCTCAGCACTGCAGGGAGGGAGACGCGTATGAGGTGATGCGAGGTTTCTGGAACACTAGTTCCCTTTCGCCTGCAGCCAATGACAAATATGCAAATCAAAGGAATTATGTATACCCCCCCCCCCCCCAAAAAAAGAGAGAGGTATCCAAGAAAGAAAAAACAAACACGTACCCTATCAAACGGTCTCCACTAATTAACATTTTTATGTAAAACACAAAAGTTAAAGTTGGCCAAGTCTACACACAAGTCTACAAGCACATACACACATTTCTCCTTTTTAATAAGGGTACACCATTGTGTATGTTTGAAAATATCTGTTTAAGAGGCTACTTGCGCTAGACCAGAGTCTTTCTCTCCCGTATGAGATAAGAATTTTGATGCAGATACACCGCCAAACGATGATGGTACTAAACAATGCCCTCAGGTAGACTGAACCAATGGCAGGGCAATGGGGGAGTGCTCAAAGGCGAACCCTCACAAAAGAGGCGGTGCGCCAGAGCACCACTACAACACACCTTCAGATAGTGATGAAGTAGGAACTGGAGTCGCATCTATTGAGCAACTGCGGCGATATCCGAAGGTATCGTCGGCTCGTGTAGGGAGACAGGTGACACTCAAAGAGGGACTCCGTGCAGCCTATAGCCTAAACGCTAATCGGTAGATGTTTATAGCCTGCTATTTAGGCCTATTTATTACAACATATGTAACTTAGAACTACATGCATTCGATCTGATTATTTAGCCAGTCCACCAAGATGGAAAATGCCCACACCAAATCGGCTGCTGAAGTTTTAGATAACTTCAGTGTGAACGAAAACACTGGACTGACATTGGAACAAGTAAAAATCAATTTTGAACGATATGGACTTAACGGTGAGTATCCTATTTTGTTAATAGTAGCTCAGATCATCCTAAGTACAGCTCGAAGCCTAATTATACTGTCACAACATTGCGCTATGCTGCTCTGTCGTTTTGTGTTTAGTTTATACGCACCTTGTTTGGAAGCCACATACATACTGATAGTGATCGATTCATTTGTAATGTGGCACGACTTGTACGTTTATCCTCTTAGATGTGTCGTTTTCCCACAAAACATATATTTTTTATTGTCGTGGGAACATTGTTTAGGCAACATGCTCGAGAAAGAGAAAACGTGACATTAGCCTACTGTACGTTGATAATATCATCTGCTGCGCTGCATCTGAAGAGAGCTATAGCCTACCCACGTCGCACAAGAGAAAAGGAAGTGCTATGCTGTCAGTTATAGTGATATACGAGATGAGTAAAGATTAATTTAAAAAATCTACAGCCTGTTTACACTTTCAACATCCTACTCCGTTTGGCAAACATTTCTCAGTTCAAATTACTAGTGGGTCTAATGTTTACAGTTACGTTGATGAAGCAAACAAGGTGCACATCCAGTAATTAATTGGAAATGAATGAATATATCAGTTAAAATTGCATAATGTATTGTTATATATGGAATCTCATTGTGTGGGAAAGCACTCACACAGTTCTTGTAGTAATTCGTATAGTTGTATGTGATAGGCTCACATACAACTATAATAGTAGTCTACTAAAATATAAGAATTCAAGTCATCAATTGCCTTTATCTATGGAGTGAGCAGAGTGACTTGCGCTGCAACAGTTTGCCAGTCCTAATGCCGTTGCACCGGAGACTCCACATTTTAGGTTTTGAACTTGGTCCTGACTGAATTACCTTTCCCTATTGCCCCGTCATTTGCATGTGTGGCCGTGTGCATGGGGCAGCGCAGTATTATCCCAGTCCAACACTAGCGCTTTTGTTACAACCTTTGATGACTTTATGGAATACCTTTCCCTTCTGGGCTAAAGGCAGGGTTACCCGTACCCATTCAACAGTAGCAGAGGCAGGATAGTCTGATGACATTGCGGAGTGACATGTTGTTGCTTCTGAATGGAGAAAAAAAAACTCAATGAGTTTTTCCACCTCTTACTAAAAGATAAGGGGAGTGTTTTTGTGCTATGTTTGAACATGCTTATTCGATTCTCTTCAAACATACAGACCAGATGGTACATATGTGTGGTTTTGAGACTCAGAGTATTGTTGCATTTCAACATTGTACTTTATGTTATTACATGTTATGCAGTGTAGCCTATGTTAAGATTTATGTCACTTTAAACATCACTGGAAACGTCTAAGCAGGTTTTCACAGATAAATCTAATTTGTGTTTTAGTGCAGTATTGTAGAGGTCACCTCATTTTGTAGTGGTCTTAATCTTAAAGCTCACGAATGTAAAACATTTGCTTTTGTCTTCTAAAAGAAAAGGCATAAGCGCTCTCAATGCTTCCAGGGTTTCTTTGAATATGCTCTGGCAAAATCCAATGAGTATAGCATTGGTGCAATATCTTGTCCGTCTGAGGTGTTGGAAAACTGGCTTCGCTGCAGCAACATTTACAAGCATTTCCCATCTACTCTCAACTGCCCCCACACCCCCCATATGCACAAAAACACATACATACATCTATTCTTCTATTTTGTCTATTTGGGTGCAATGCTATTGTCAAGCATTGAAATATATTAGCATGAAATCACAGGGAGTTACAATGGAAGGAACCATAACACACTGTTTCACCACAGTGTTTAACTTAATGTTAAGCTTTTGGAAATATACTCTGAGACCAAAAGACAACATTTTGCACTGTAGAAGCAAGAAGTGGTCTGTAATAACTGGTAATATAGTGTTCATTTCACATGCCATAGAATAATGTGTTAGTTAGCAGCAAGACAATTTGTTAAAGAAAGTCAATCATTTGTAGTTTTCCCTTTTCATGTACATTGCGAGAGAAAGTTCTGGCACCTGTGGTATAATAAGCCTTCATGCTGGCAGGTTGTCATATATTAAAGTAGTATATGGTATATTGGGATATTTTGCCATAGCAGGACTGTGCCACTGTTTTAGCAGGCTGCATCAGTATGTTCCCGATAAAAGACAATAACTTCCTTTATTTAGCAAGAGCACACATTGTTATCTCACTTCCTGTGACAGAATTTAAAAGTGTAACTCGCGTGGTGTTGCTGCAGTTGACATTTCATTACAGATTTGGTTGTTATTCTGTCATGTTCTCCTGTGAACCATCACATTGTCTTTTTAATGAAAAGGGGGTTTCACAAAATGAATATCCCTGCAATATATTTTTGTGAGGTCAACTTTTATGGTTGTGCAGTTGAGGTATTGTTTCGATCTCTCACACACTATACTGCATGTGTCAGTTGCCTTGTCTTTAGGTAGAGATGTCACTTAAAGCAACATTTTCCTGGTAGGGATGGCACAATCCAGATTTTTCAGTCCCAATGTCAATACCGATACAGATACCGGCACTTTGGGTATCGGCCGATACCAAGTACCGATCCGATTCCAGTGTTAAATAAAGTTTTAAGATAAGTCCATCCATCCATCTTCTCCCGCTTATCCGGAGTCGGGTAGCAGGGGCAGCAGCTCCAGCAAGGGACCCCAAACTTCCCTTTCCCTTAGCCACATTAGAAAGCTCTGACTGGGGGATCCCAAGACGTTCCCAGGCCAGTGTGGAGATATCTCTAAATGTAATTGCAAAGTAAATTACAGCCAATATCTATTTTAGGAATTAGATGCATTTTAGAAACCTGCTGCTAATAGTGTGGCCTGGGTAGGTTAGACATGGCTGATGCTTGACAGCAGACCTACGCGTGTAAATTAATTTTAATTGGATTAGACCCATGGATCGGTTACAACCATCCCTATTTTCTGGCCCTGGAAAAACTGGAAAAATGCTGTTCAATAATTATTGTCTTCCATGCAAACTGTAATTATGTGCTGTAGACTGTCTTTGACAACAGCACATATAGCCACTTTACAGTATATAGATAGTTTTCACTAAGTCTTCTGTTTGCGCAGAACAGCTGAATGGTCAGTTCAAACCGTAGCCTAAGGCAGGCAGTTTCACAAGAAACTGTGCTGGCTTTTAGCATAACTGTTTTTCCAGATGAAATGGTGTCCTGGGAACTCTCTATATATGAAACGCTACTTGTATTTGCATTGTGTATGTCTCGAAGGTGTTTGTGTAACACCTGGTGCATGAAGGGTCAACAGTGTGATGCACACAAACTTTATCACCATTAATAAAAATAAACTTTCACTTCACATAACTTGCTAATATATGATTAAGTCCCTTTGAGTAATTTGGTTTGGTCTGGGTCTCAGCCGGAAACCGATGGAGTGCCTACTCCAGGTGGGGAGTGAGTCCTTACCCCAAGTGAAGGAGTTTAAGTAC
>JAODTR010003397.1:0-12815 GCA_025399935.1 Amblyopsis rosae
AGAGAGAGAGCGAGAGAGAGAGAGAGAGAGAGAGAGAGAGAGAGAGAGAGAGAGAGAGAGAGAGAGAGAGAGAGAGATGCGTTGACACAGTGGGACAAGCTGTGGTGCGCTGCAGTCACTATTAACTACCCACCCAGGGAATTAAAGGCACGCACACATGCACGCACACACACACACGCACAGACAAGACAAGAAAGCTAGCCAACATAAACACTTCACAGATGCTCTTCCATGCTAACACAAATATTAGCAAGCATGTAGCAGGCGCGCTTACACACACACACACACGTGCATACATAACAAACACAAACCCCACACACACACTCTGTGCTGGCGTACTGACCAGGGAGCTGGTGTAGGTGGGGTCGGCGGACGTGTCGTCCAGAAAGCGCGACAGGCCAAAGTCGGACACTTTGCACACCAGGTTGCTGTTGACCAGGATGTTGCGAGCGGCCAGGTCCCGGTGAACGTAGTTCATGTCCGAAAGGTACTTCATGCCCGCCGCCATGCCGCGAAGCATGCCCACCAGCTGGGTCATGGTGAAGCGGCCGTCGTTCAGCTGGCAAGACACACATTGAGACAGGAAATGGATGGGGGATTAATGCAAAGAGGAAAGGGTAAGTGAACATTTGGAGCGATAGAGCGGGGAGAGAGAGAGAGAAGCGGGGGGGTGAACAGAGACGACCAATTCGTCTTTGCGTCTCGGTAAACACCGTACATCTGTGATGATGTCTCACGTCAGTCTGGGACAGCTGACCTTTTCAGGCATGATGTCTAATTATCTGAATAATCCTTACTGCCGCACTTGGCAGATTAAAGGCCCAGTATTTAATCCTGCCACAAACAAAACGGGCGCCAAAAAAAAAAAAAAAAACCCCCCCCCCCCCCCCCCCCTTCCCACACTTCTGCTATTTTCGGACACATTGACAAGATAGATTCAGGTTCAGGCAGAGTGGCGCTGACGATTTCGACGCGTATGTTTTTGAAGAGCAGAATGCATGCATCCATTTTTAGATGAAACGTAATATTTTATCTGGCCTGTCAAGTCGGAGTGTTCAAAGAGAGTCGAGCACAGTCTAATTTGCATTTTGAAGTCAGTACTTGAAGCATCTACTTGTTCATGTTCCAATAAGATTAAATTACCGAGATTAGGGGCTTTGACTACACAAAAATGTATTTCATTAACAACTGTATGGATGCTGCCATGCTTAAGGGCACCTAGGTAAACTAGTATAGCAGCAGCTCCCAGGATAGCAGTCTAGTCTATGAAGGCTGATCAATGAGGCCAACTGTAGCTACACACCTGATAAGATTAAATGCATTTAATAACCACCACCGCAATGTCAATCCGCAATTAAATGACCGCTAATGGGGATTTATTTGAACCCTGCGCGAGCCTGAAAATTCAGGGGGAGGACTCCAATAGTCATTAAGACTCACAGTTCCCTCATGTGACAGGAATACAAGGGGAAGCGTGAACAGCCTCTGGAACAGAGTAAATCCCTTTTCAGAACTCAAACAGAATAAACTGGGGGTGTGGGTTTGGAGGCAGGGACCGGGGATGAATGACATGACTAAAACATTACCATTCTGCTTTGTACTCCTGTGAAGTCTAGCTCGGATGGACATATAAACACCCGTGATTCATTGCAGGCCTTCAAAACCACGCTCGGTCTCATTCCTCTAGACTGCATCCCAAGTGTGTGTGTGTGCATGTGTGTGTGCATGTAGGTGTGTGTGTGTGTGTGTGTGCATGTATTGAAAATATTTTCACATGCATTTTCGCACGTTCTCTTCTGTGTGTTGTGTGCATGCGTGCGCGCATGTCTATGCTTTATGTTTGAGTCAATAACACCCTCATTAGATAGCGAGGTCTGTGAGTCAGGGGTCATGTGACGCGTCACTAGGAACAGATCGCGTTTGACTGTCTGTGCGTCACGCGATGTCCGCGCTCACTGCAGCCCAGAGCTGCTGCTGCAACGCCCCCTGGCCTCTCGACGCGTCTCAGCGCTCATTTCCAACGCGTATACTCTTTATGACATAATCTGTGGGTGGACGGCCTGCGCCCCAAATGTGGACTACAATGAATGGGTGATATATATTTTTTTCACTTCCCAGCCAGAGAGAGAGAGAGAGAAAAAAAGGTTGTTTAATGACTTGGGAGTATAGCGTAAATGCATTAGTGGCTGTAAGTAACTGCTGCTAAGGTAACAGCGACATTTGCACACAAAAAAAAAGAAAGGAAAAAACAAAAAGGTCTTCGGGGGGGGGGGGGGCACTAATGTATGCAGCGCTACGAGGAAATAAGTGCACGGCACTGAGTGAAAATGACAAATAATAGCGCTCAGAATGTACAGCGTGACCTCCCTGCGCTCACCGCGACTTTTTAGCTTAGCGCAGCTGCGGCAGACGGGTCTGTAGAGCTCAAAGTGAAAAGGTGCACTCCGCAATTTGTGTCCTCTCGGTTGCTACCGATGTTGTTTTTAATTAAATCTCAGATCCCCCCCACCCCCCCGAACAATGCTCATAACTCACACGGATCGCTTGAGTCGTGTTCCAAATATGAACAGTGAGCGCGCGTGTGTGTGTGTGTGTGTGTGTGTGCGTCGTTACGGAGGTTAGACTATTCACAACACTACAGTACAGTATGTGTGCACGACGGAAGCCTGTCAGCATCTGTCAGTCATGTTTACAGGGGACATGCCGAAGGTCTCGGGGTGCCGTGTTCTACCTTTAATTTCCGTCACTCCGCTGAGCGCCCGGGGGTGTTTCACGGGGAAAACATCCCCGCCACCCGGAGGGGCTACGGGGGATCAGGCGCGTACATGCGTGCGTACGTTCGTGCCTTCCTCTCAGCTTTGATACAGACACGAGTAGTGTAATCACACACACACACACGTATGCTTTGCTCTCACACTTCACAAATGTTTTGCACGCACAAACCTTTTGCACACTTTGCACACACCTGTTCTGCAAACACGTTCGCACACACACACACACACACACACACACACACACAGACGTGCACCTCCCGCTGGCCCTACCCTTAGGAAGGAATCGAGCGCTCCGTTCTCCATGAACTCCGTGATGATGAGGACAGGGCAGCTGCGTGTCAGCACGCCCTCCAGGCGGATCACGTTGGGGTGGTCGAACTGGCCCATGATGGACGCCTCGGCCAGGAAGTCCCGCCTCTGGCGCTCCGTGTAGCCCGCCTTCAGCGTCTTGATGGCCACCACCGCCTCCCGGCGACCCACCTGCTTCAGACGCCCGCGGCACACCTCCCCGAATTCACCTGACGGGACGGGACGGGACGGGGTGGGGGGGGTGGGGGGTGGGGGGGGGGGGGTGTAGGGAGGGGAAAAGGGGAGGGGCAAGTGAAGGAGAGGGAATATTACTGGATTGTGCGGAGGAGAGCAGAACGATGGAGTGAGGTGAGGAGCTGGTTGTGGGGGGTGGGCGGGGTAAGGGGGGGCTTCACAGGTGGAAGACGCTGGGGAAGGAAAGGGTGGCCGGACGCGGCCGGGAGAGCAGCCTGGGGCACCTGCAGGGGGCGATAGAGGGCGGGGGAGGACCCTGGGTGTCCTGCACTTGTCACAACCTGGGCGGGGCGGGCAGGCGAGCAAGCGAGAGAGCACATGCATATGAGGGCCAGAGAGAGAGAGAGAGAGAGAGAGAGACAGAGAGAGAGAGCGCGAGACCTTCAACCAAGCCTTTATTGGCACAATTCTCAACAAGCAAAAACAGCAAAAAGCTTAAAACTATCTTAAAATATAATATATATACACACAGACATACGTTCAGTACACACACAACTTAAGAGAGATGTTACTAATACATCTTCCCTTAAGGTACAGAGAGCATCTCTCAGACCCCAAATGCTTTTAAAAACATCAAGTTTCGAAACCATCTTATAATAGTATATTAGAATATAATAATATAACTCCAGAGAGAGAAGAAATAGAGAGAAAGAGAGAAAGAGAGAGAAAATGTACAAGCAGGTAACTGTTATTGGAGGTATAACAACATGCTTCGGTGAAGAAGGAAAGTATGGCGGGGACAGCGTCATGTTATACTTCAAACTGGACACCTAGTACTAAATAGTTGTATTAATCTAATCGGTATAATTCTTTACGTTGTCTTTTACCTGCACCAATGACTTCTTCTATCTTCACGCAGGAGATGTCTATTTCTTTGGCGAACTCGTGGACGGCTTCATTGGGGTCCTCATAAGTGAACGGGTCGATGTACACTTTTACCCCTGGAGAAACTGAGACGAATGGCAAAACTTCAAGTTTAGCATGACACCATTGCCTGCCTTGTCATGAACAGCTACAGTACAAAATGAAAATGTGCAGACAGACAGTAGCATTGTTTGGTCAGCTCTTGGACAGGTTTAAGTTTCACTTGTTAACGTTCCTGCATTGCTCATATTTACAACTGAACTGACTTGTCTGGTCATGGCCTCAATTGATCGAGTCATGAGTCGGTTTCCTGCTTTAGTCAGCTGATTGGATAATTGATTCGAGGCAGAAAGGCTACTGTCCGGGCATGGGAAAAAGGCCGGAAAAAAGCGACAGATCTCAAGAACAGAACACACGCACACACGCGCGCACACGCACACACACACAGTCAATGGACTGTGATACTCACTGTATTGTTGTAATTTCTCGGTGTACTCAAGCTCAGAACTGCTCCTCTGTTTTCTGTAAAACAGCAAAAACATCACAACACTCAAAATCAAATAAGCATTAGTGTTGTTGCTGTTGATGATGTGCCGGGTGTAGGCAACACACTTACTTAAGGCAGACCACCGCTATGACCACCAGGGCCACAATGACTACCAGGCCGGCAGACGCAGAACCCACGATGAGTGGCAGTTGGTCCTGGACAGACTTCTGGGGATCACCTGGGAGAAATACAGTGCAACACATACTGACTTAACGAAAGTAAACATGGCGTTTACCTTTAATTCCCCTCCGTCTACACTGGATAGATCATTATATAACCCTAGGGCTAACCCTAACCCTGTAGCATTTAAAATGTAAACATAAACTAAATGTCCCCTTGGGAGACAAAGTGTATCTATTTTGTCTGTCTGTCTGTCTGTCATATTATTTTAAAGACAACAACAAGAGCAGATTATTCCTTCCCACAGCCACCCAGAAACATCATGGCCACCCTCCCCGCCAAAAACACAACAGAAGGAGATCAGATGTTCGTACTGTGCAAGCTGGTGCTGAACTCCATCGGGTTGCTGTAGCGACCGTACCCGGCAACGGTGCGAGCCCTGACCTGCACCACATAGGTCGTGGCAGCCCGGAGCCCCTCCACCTTGGCAGAGCTGTGCTGGGAGGTCACAGTGTGGGACATGGCATTGCCCTGGTGGGGGGTAGACAACATGGAGACAATTATAGGATGGTGCCATTCACAGGTCGGTGGTCCACAGTGTGAATGGGATTGTGTGCGTACTGGTCTTAAAGGCGGGGTTAGTCGTTCTCGAGAACGCTTGTTAACTTCCAGCTCAAATAAAAACAACATCCAGCGCATTGTGAAGCAAAGCGTAGTGCTACGGCTTTGTTGTTGTGAGCGGTGCTCACAACTTTGTCTATGTTGCTATTTACGGAGCCATGCTCCCTCCTCCAGAAGCTCTACCCCCCCCCCCAACTCCCCTTCCTCCAGGAGCCAGGGTTACTGTAGGAACACCAGATTCTGTTCTCGGCACGCACAGAGGATGGGCAGCCAGCATCTATTATCTTACTATAATTTACCCCACCCTTGGGGATTTATTTTTCTTTCATTATAATTTTTTTTTAAACATTTCCCTATTCAACAGCAGCTTAGCTTATACATTTTTTTATGTTTGAAATATATTCTTTTTCTATTCTGAAACGTTTCACGGCTGCCTCCTATTGTGTATAAAGAATGAGGCTCCTTTTTAAACACAGGCTAAACAAAAGGAAAAAAAGTCCCCGTTCACCTGGTCGAAGCATGACCAACATGAAAGGAGAAAAGCGTCTTTTAATGTAAACCAATAAAGAGGAATACATTCAATGACCTGACCATGAAGGGCAAACATTAAATGTCCACAACATAACGAACTGTACCTCGTCTAGAGAGGATTTGCTGTTCAGCATTGAACCAGCCGATCCTATCTGAGACCAGAAATAGGTTTGTCACTCTCCGCAGGGTGGGAACTGTGCCCTACATTAAGGCAACCAGTGACGGAGCTCACCCGCTCGTAGTATTTAATCTCGTAGTCGAGGATGACACCGTTGGGCTTCTCTGGGGGCAGCCAGGACAGGCTGAGGGTGTCTGCCGTGGCCCTCATCAGGTGGACGGTTGGCACAGCCGAGGGAGCTGGAACCAGAGAACAGAGAGCAGGCGTGCTGTTAAATCCCCTGCACACCCACTGCAGGTGGGGATAGGGGGAGGGGGACTGGAGTCCCTGGACTCAGACGAGTTTGAAGCGTCGAGTCGCCATTTTGGTCTATCCGAGACTTGAATGGCTTGAGGCTGCAAGGACTTAAGTATAAATGTACATATGAATCAAATGTATTTACTGAGGTTGAAATAGCTTGTGCTTTGTCCAATAGGGACAATCAAGTGGAAAAAATGAATTCCTTTTCATTGGAATTCTACACTTAGATTTAATTGAAGAAATCTGTCTCATAATATGGGTAAGCCAACACCTCTGCTGGAAACCAACCCAGGCGTTTAAAGTTAAAGTGGCTTATCAGACCTATTCACAGGACTGTGTGGGCGTGTAAACGCCCCACTTGATTGACATATTCGGACGCCTTCCTTATCATTGGCCTGCAGCGTAGATCCACCCACGCAGAAACAGTCCAATCAGACAAATGAACTCTAACAACTGTGTGTTTCCAGGGCTTTTAATAAAGTCACTAGCTATAAACGTTCAACATGAAGCGCCTAAGACAGGCGTACAATGTTTCACCTTCGCTGTGTCTCGCTGTTCATTGATTTGTGCAGCCCTAAAGGGATTTAATTGACAATCACTGTCATGCCTCCTTAAAGCGCAGTATGGCAAATGGCTACGGTTGACAGGGAAAGGCATGACAACCCCCTGAAAGCTGCTGACCAATTTCATCGTGAGCGGTGAGAAATATGAATCGTTAATATGTAAAGGTGACGTTTATTGCTGGTGAGCAGTGGAAGGTGATGCCTGCCTGGCTTGGAGCAGCGTGCTGACAGCGGGACATGCACTGGAAACTGAGAACGCACAGCTTCTCTGCCCTTAAATCCACGAGCGATTTTGTTATTATCGATCATGGACATAAGCAGTAGCATATTTAGCTCTCACAATCTGCTGGTATTTTCTTCTGTTACTTAAATGTTGGTGTGACAATTCCTACCAATAAAAAAAAAAGTGTCAATCACGCAGCTCGCAAAAAGTGACTTGTTTGGCTAGCTAAACAGAGCATACGCTGTTTGGTGTAGTAGAATATGTCTGATATGTTTTTAGAGGGTGTTGCCCAAAATGGTCTGCGCCGGAAAAGGGCCCATGTTGCAGCTTTAATGATTCCAAATCCCACAGCTATAGCATTTTTACCTGGAGCTATTGCCTGGAATTGTTGCTGCTAATGAGCAGTGGGCACTGACAGTTTACAGCCACAGACAGTAACACGGAGCGACTGGCTGGGGAATCTACCACCCAGCCTGTTTTCATAGTGATGCTAAGTGCTATTGATTAGCGCTGTGGTTTGTTGATGAACGCACGCAAGCTAGCTAGCGACACCCATATCTTGCATAGACCGAACAAATAAATAGACAAGCCCTCCGTGGCGTCAACCATCGGTTTTCTCAAGGACGGGTTTGAAGCTCGAACTGTGTTGGCTGGCGTGGCCATCTTTGCGGGGGTACCCAGCGTTCCATACAAGTCAACGGGGAGGTACACGGATCTATCTTGTAATTATTCCAGTATCTTTGGGCGCACTGACCGGCCTGGTTGGTGGTGATGTTAACGGCGGCGTAGCGCGGCGTGGAGGAGCTTTTCCCCGACACGCCGTTGACGGCCTGGACCTCAAAGCCGTAGCGCGTGTGCGCCTGCAGGTTGCGGACCACCACGGTGCGCTGGCGCAGGCCGAGGCGGCGCGGAGCCACGTCCACGTTGTCGTCGCAGCGCGTGCACGGGCTGCGGTCCCGCAGGCACTTCTTGCACACCACGTTGTAGACCAGGTCGCCACGGCCACCGCTGTCATCAGGCTCCTCCCACTCCAGGGAGAGGGACGTCTCGTTCACGCTCGAGATCACGTTCTGCGGCGCCGAGGGGATGGCTGTTACACACGCACACGCACACACACACACACACACACACACACACACACACACACACACACACACACACACACATACGTTAAGTCTGGGCCCACAGCGCTGGCTAACTGCGTCAGTAACCGCCTACTTGACTAGCGAGTTGTTTTGATTGACACGCAGGACGACCAACTACGTAACTCAATGACCAAGTCGGATTGTAAACTTGCATTGAGGAAAACGAAACAATAGGTCTCTGGCTGTTTACAGGTCTTGTAAATCTGTACAATATGTAGGTGGTTACTGAATAAATGTTTAAATTTAAATGAGTAAAACATTACGCAGACATACTTGTGAGTGACAATGCGAACAGCCAATGGATATCGACAATATTACTTTCCAAAAGTCCGAGAGTCCCGTGTCGAGCTTACGAGGGTATATGCATCAGACTTAGATGCATGAGCATGTGTGCGTATGTGTACATTTCACACATAAACCCGAGAGGGGGGACACCAAATGATAATATGTAGTTTGCTCCGTCATGCATAGCAACATCACTCAAACTTAGAAAATGTATAACATGTCTACGTTTTTATTTACTGCACAATTGCTCATTCTTGTTGCCCTAGCAACACCTATGGCATCCTAACCGTCCTGGAAGGGTGGATTCCTCCCTCTGTGAACCCTTCCAAAGTTTCTTTTCCTTTTTAACCTATGGTGTTTTCAATTAAAGTTTTTCCTTGCCCGGGGGGGGGAGCAGGTTAAGGGGGTGTTGTTTGTTTCCATGTGAAATGTAGGCTGTAAAGCCCTTTGAGACTGCAATGTGATTTAGGGCTATATAAATAAAACTGACTTGACACTTATGAATTCACCATGCTGTTATGATTAACATCTCGTATATGTAAATAAAATAACATAACTATTAAAAAAAGTATTATTATTCAAATGTATTATTATGCAATCACTCTATCTATAATGTATAGCTCTCTTTATCTGCACAAAACATGAATCATGTCATGTTAGATATCAAACCTATTGTTTTCAATTACCCCTCTTTGCAGTCACCACTTCTCTGTACGCAGACTAAGTGAAAGTGTTTGAAAGATGTATGAATTGCGATTACCAGCAAGAGACATAAACATTGGTTCGGCCGACACCCTGTCGTTTTTTTACAACAGAAATAAATAATTGTTTCCAGCAGGGGCAAATCAATCTAGTTTCGAAACATCAGAGCGTGTTAGCAAAGACGCTTAGTGTATCTCCATTCATTTAAGTCTCTGGAGCTAACAGTTTGTCAGTCCGTGATTCGATCTCCGCGGCCAGCTAGCCGTTAGCTTGCTATCGCTAGCCTGTCTTACTAATTAGGCAGACAAACATCCGAGTGGAGGCCCTTCTAGAGAAATCCAGCAGGTTGAACTTAATGATAATGTGTGTTTTAAATGGGTGTCCAATTAGTAGTGTCTGCCTAATTAGCAAGACAGCTAAGCGAAATTGTGTAGTGAAACTGACCAATAACGCATTACGTACACAGACTATTACAGTCCAGCATAAGTCTGAGAGGCCATATAAGGTCTGTTTGTGTACATCTGTATGTATGTGGTGACGGTTTGATAGCCTGTAATTTTGCAGTCAGTGTAATAGCACAAGTGTTCCTCTGAGTCGTGGGAAGACAAGTCATGTGATGTGTGCTAGTTAACTCACTGAAACGTGTGTGTGCGTGCGTATGAGAGGTATATACACATATATAGTATATACTGTATGTATATACAATTAATGTATGTTTTGTATTCTACAGGGAGTGATAGTTAAAAAATCCCTGCAGAATTCTTACACAATTAAAAAGCATTAAAAAAAACCTAGTGATAATAACATACTTAATATAATAACTACCACGTGTTTGACCTTTAAAAAAATCCTCACGAGTAGTCCAGCATATCCGTTTAATTAAAAATATGTGTTGTGATGTGTTGTTCACTGTAACATTTAGCGAGTTAGTGTGTGCGTGTGTGAGTGTGTGCGTTTGCGTGAGTGTGTGTGTGTGTGTGTGTGTGTGTGTGTGTGTGTGTGTACACATGAAGGCTTACTGGTGCAAGCGGACTCGGGAGGGTCGCTATCCGCGCGGTAGAAGCCATTCTGGCAGGGGCAGATGTTGGCTCCTCGCTCGCTGGTGCGGCTGTTGAGAGGGCAGGCCACACAGGAGCCCTCCCCATATTTGGACTTGAAGGTCCCAGGACTGCATGCTGGACGAGTTGTGAAGAAAACAGAGAGAGAGAGAGGG
This sequence comes from Amblyopsis rosae, assembly GCA_025399935.1. Lineage (NCBI taxonomy): Eukaryota > Metazoa > Chordata > Actinopteri > Percopsiformes > Amblyopsidae > Amblyopsis > Amblyopsis rosae. Next base: position 10,550 of record JAODTR010003397.1, read on the forward strand.
TGAGGGGGTGAAGAATAAGAGAAGAACGCTGTCTCTGCCAGTCTGGCCCTTGTGCTTCAGGCGCATTACATCTGCCACGGCGGGACATTGAGGATTGGTTAAAGCTACAATCTCTTCATTTGTATATAGATACAGACCGCATGTTCTGCTAACTATGGTGGCCTGAGGTAACATATTGATAATTCAGGCTCTATTGCCCATTCTTGAAATCCTTTCCATTTGCACTTTTCATAGTTTGTTTAGAATCTGGTGTGTATTGGCAGAACCAAGTAGGAATTTGTGCCCTAATTGATGCAAATCCATAATGTACAATTATCAATGTACTGTAGGTGTTGCCACACCAGGAACATGCAAGACCCTTGCAATAAAGCACCCTCAACTCATTTTTATATAAGGAAATTGAAAAGTAATATATTTACAGTGAAAACGTAGATAATAATGGGATATAAAGCAGTCAAAGGCGTTATCTATATAAAGCCGCCAGCTCTCCCATCTACATTCTTTCTACTGACTGACATTAATCTTCCCCCAAAAAACAGCAAGGCTGACAGGAAAATTCCACTCAGAAGAAGAGGAAGGGCAGGATGAAGATAGACTGCTGACAGTAGATTGCCGTTGTCAGACAAACATGGATTGAGAACGCTTCTGATGGAAGCAGTACACCCTCCACCTATCAATCAGCGTCGGTTGGCCGCTAAGCTCCTCCAGCTTCAGAGCTGAATACAAACTAGGCCTCCAAATGTGTGTAACGGCTCGATAACAAGCCAATACATCAATTCCAATGGATGGTACGTCCAGCTGGATGTGAATTAGCCAAGGAGATTTATTGGGAACGTGCATAAAGCAGCATAATCTTAGGTTTGTGTTCAAACAGTCACTTCCAACTCAAAAGGTGCCTTGGAAGGTCGGTTCATATCTTGTCTTAGGGATAAACCAACATAAGCCTAGACTAAAGACGGATTCAGATAAAGGGGATTAACGCTAAAGGGTCTGGATATATCAGCCTCTGGGGACCCCCAATTTTACTGTTTGCAACATTCCTAACTCCTGGTGTAAACCTGGGGCTCTGGAGAACATCTGTCTTATCAAATTGAGGGCTCGTAAAACCCAGTCAGCGAGAGAGTGTGATTAACTAGTTAGGGTAAGTGGTCTTTCAGCTTGAACTTAAGTCCCACTATAATTCCGCAGAATGCCACTTTCGGGGAAATCAGTGTGGCTAATGGCCCAAATTGTAGCTCTAAAAAAAAACCACGCTGTAAATAACCAAGTGAGATAAGATGAAAGAGTTTATATTCTGTTGCGTAATTCACAAAGTCCTTCAGGCACCGCAAACTCTCTGGTCACTGATCTGTTTTACGTTTGCCTCATAAATGCTGCATCATTATGTTTTTTGGGTTTCAGAGGGTTTTCTTTTTTGAGGGCAGCGACTCTCGTCCTATACAAAACATCCCCGAATCACGAGCTCTCTGGCTTTAATCCGCTAACGCCTCTTTCTTTGTTAAACCTCTCTGCCACATCTCCGCTCCCTTCCATCTAATGCAGTGTTTGGCTGTGAACAGCTAGCGAGGCTGAGGTAAGAAACAGAACGTCTGAGTGATTAATGTTAGCGTGGCGCTGTTGGCTCACGTTGGGCTGAGTGGTGTTAATGAGTGTGGTCGCCTGCAGATTAACTAACGGGGCCGTGCAGGAAATTGCACTTCCTCGAAGCGACCGCCGGCTAAAGCCCCGGAGAGCTTTTTATCAGGCGGCGGTGGTGACGGCAGGCTTTTAACCTTGAGTCACCAAACGGCAACGAATACGCTTTCCAACATATGTAATACACACGTCTCACTGTTCTCGCATGCGAAGGAGGCCCTCCTCCCTGTGATACTTTGCCCCCTTTATGATTTCTCCGCCCATTTGATTGTCACTTTTCCATCCCTGCTTTGGCAACTGACCCTTTTCACTGACGCGTCTGAGTAAACACAGCTGTGGTAGGCTAGCTAATCAAATGAATACTGGGTATGTTTCATTCAGGCGCGCTGATTAGCAAGCATTGCCTATGCTATAGATTAATTGTCAGTGCTCGCTAATCAGAACATCTAAATCAAAAAGGACCCATAGTTAATTGCATCAGCTATACAGAGTTTGTGTTTACCCCACCGCGAGACGTCCGTTACACTCTCCCATATCGCGCCTTCCCGATCTCTTAACATCCATCTTCTCCGGCCTCGCTGTACCTGTCCCTCTCACGCTATTTCCCATTTCCCCCCTCGGCTCTCTATTT
>JAODTR010003399.1:0-12813 GCA_025399935.1 Amblyopsis rosae
GTTTGGGGTCCCCTGCTGGAGCTGCTGCCCCCGCGACCCGACTCTGGATAAGCGGATGAGGATGGATGGATGGATGAGTATAGGATGTGATATCTCAAACAAACACTATTAGTGATCTTGACATTTGGAAGGATTGTAAAGATCCCCCTTGTATAGTTTAAGTTAAAGGCTTTGTTATAGTTGTGTTGTCTGAAGAGACTGGATTGTAAACAATCACCTCTGACCTACAATATCCTCTCTTTCTCTGTCAGATACGGTAGCTAATCAAGGACAATCAAAGACAGATTGAAAACATTGCAGTACCAACTGCAATGGAAAGAGAGAAAAACTCCTAAATGACAGATGTAAATAGGAAAAACTGTGGGGCTTTTAAATATATTAACATACAGCATCTAGACTGAAATGGGCTTAATAAATCAACACTGTTGATCAAGAAATATTGGACCTGCAGCAGACCAAAATAAATCTGTGTCCTTAAATGTTCTGCAATTAGGGTGTTCTGGACGTTTGGCTGCAGATACGCATTTTAGTCAGTTTACATATTTATTTTATGTTGAAATTGCATTACAGTACATGATAGATATTGACAAAGACCTTTCCACTTGCGGACAAATATCGCAGTACTATAATTTTTACATTTTCCTGCTTTTTAATAGCTTACTCTGGGGCTACCAAATAACAAAACCTGACTAAATAAGCCTGAGAACCAATATACAACAGTACACCCAGTTAGTAAGCACACAGGCGCACACACAAAACATTAATTTGTTTAGTTCTTTACAGTACATCTTGTTCAGTCCTATTAGGTAAACTGCCTTAGATCCTAGGATCATAGATCATAACTAATCCTGTACCTGCTGCAGGGACCACATGTTCACTAGACAAACTTTAGTCCCTCATGTTATTAATCAAGTCTCCAGGACGGGAAAGACCAGACAGAGGCTTCTCAAAGGCAAAGGCTAACTCTCTGAGGTGATGAGTTACTATGCCATGCAATGAGTGCGCTGTGAATATAAATAGCATACATTCATCTTCTCCACAAGCATTCAGTAGAGACTAGCCTAGCAATGTTACATTTCCAAGTTGGTTCAACAAAAGCAAAGTTTACATTGGCTTTTGATGCAGCCTGTAGTGACCGATCGATCAACAACACTGTGGAATTTTACCAAGCATAATTTTACATAATGGACTAATACATTCATTTAAGTAATAGATGCCCTATTTTACTTCTTATTTGTTTTAACCAGCAAGCTGTCTTCAAACAAAACAATTTTCAGATATTTTATGCTATCTTTGGAAAGTACCATTTATCTAGACAAGTAGGCATATGTTACAAAGGACAAATAATCACCTTATGTTTGACAGTTGACATTAGTCAAGGGTACTGCATATTAGTACTGCATATTTGTCTTTCCTGACTAGAGGACATATAAATGAAGCACTTCTCATGGTCAATTTGCATTTACAAAAGGCACATAGTTGCTTATGCACAAATGTTTATTGAAATAGGAATGTAGATGGTGGACAATTCAAATCAGCATTTAAACATATTGAGAAATCTTAGACCTCAAATAGACCTATCACGAGCCTTGCTACCAACAGGCTCAAACCACCATTAACTTAACTGGGATGAATGGAAATTCAGGAAATACCATTAGCAGTCTTCTGCCCCCATTTGTTATTCCGTATCGTATTGGTCACAGTTATAACTGCAGCATTATAATTTAGTGACAGACTAATATAAGTCTGGCATTATAATGACATTACATACATACATACATAATGGACTGTATATTCAGATTTACTATTTGCTCTGAGGAATATAATTAGAATTTGAACATACAAATATTTCTGTAATTTATATAATAGAAATAGTTTATATCCCCTCGATTGAGAACAGCATGAACATTTACCATCGCATGGGTACTAGAGTAATTTTGAAGATCGTGTAAAGCAAAAACAGAGATTTAATAGGAAATACTTTACATATGTTAAAAATCCATTCCTTTAAACATGTGAGAACACTGTTAACTAGGTAGTATTGTATTGTAGAGTTGGATCGCTAAACTGTATTTCATAATTTCTCTGTTCAGGATTTTTTTGGAGGGCCAGAAATGAGGGACTAGATACGTAGATTGTAAATTTGCTTACCCCTCCCCATAACACCACAAAAATATAAAAGCATAGAGAACGCTTGAAACAGTTCAGAATTTATTCTGCTCCAATGCAAGTTATTAGCGAACTAAATTGACTGTTCTTCAACAGCCTACAAATCCACAGCTAAATCACTTACTGTCCTTTTGAAATGTAATGTTATATACATGCCGACATTTTTATTAATCCAAATTTGGCTGGGTGGTTAATATTACGTTTTTCTGTGGTGTGACAAACTCAAAACACAAATGTATGCCTGCTTTACACAATCTTTAAGCTAATAATATGATGATATGCTATTGATTACATTGAACACTGTTTACCAGGAAATATGATTAATTACTAAATAATATTTTTTTGTCAAATACAGCTACTGTCAATATTGTTTTTCTTACAATATCATACATACAATGTTTATTTAAATACAAGCAAAGTGCTTAATCCTATTAAAAGATCTCAGATCCTAACTGAACAAGAAAGACAACTTTTGTTATTTGTCACGTGTTATTTGTCACACAATATGGATTGAATCCGTATTTAGGTGGGTATCTTGTTTTTTAAGAGTCCACCCACATTGACAAGGCCATAATTCCCAATGAAATACACTTTTCTTTAATATGACTATATTGAAGTTCACTAGTCTTATTAAAAACACAGAAATCAATGGATTTATTATCTACATGGTCATTATTAATGTTACTGAAAATAGGCACTGCTAATAATGATTTAATTAATTTGAGTGCAAACTAAGACAACAGATGTTACACTTAACATTGTTTTTGCCTGTCACTTTCATATTTATTTCTCAGACATCATTGAAATGAAAAAGGAAATTGGCGGTGACTATTGTATTTCCAGAGTAGTCTACTCATGTCTTACATGTATTACATATTTAGGCAAAAGTACATGCTACTCAGCATGTACTTTTGGCTATCTAATGCTACTCAAGAAGAAACTGTCATGGACCATATATACAAGGGCTTGCTTGGCGTAGCTCAGATTTCTTCAAAGGTCTGAATGCTTTTTACTTGCAGAGAACATTCCTATATGTTGTAATAGTAAAGCATAAGGTATACAATGATCCAAAAAGCATTGCCTCAATTTAAACTCATCTTTGCATTGCAGCACAGAGAACACTTATAATACTGTAGCTATGTCAAGACCTTGTAACAATGATCCATGAAGGCTTCTTCTTGATATGAGTGGCATTAGAAAGATTAGCAGTATGTCCTTTTGCCTGAATATGCAAGACATGTCTCTTTACCTAATAGCAGACTACCCTGTAAATCCAATAAGCCACTGCCAATGTCCTTTTCCATTTGAATGATGTCTGAGAAATAAACGTGAAAGTGACAGACACACAAGAGCATGGCTCAGTGATTTATAATGCTTGCGTTGGGTGATGAGTTTGGTCAAGGTGCCCCCATCCCAGACTTCCTTTACAGACACACAATATATCAGTGGTTGCTTACATTATAATGTCTTAGCATTCTTTGACTTCTATTTATCCTTTAGATTGTATTAAAGATTTGAAATGATTCCAAGACTGCCATTTGGTAAATGCGTTGTTCTTTTTTTATGGCATATGTCAAATCTTTTACAGCGACAGTGTGATAACTTTGATTATATAATCACAAGGTGTGCACTGTAATGTACATTAGACCTACTACATCATTATCACAGACTGGAATTCTACATTATAATTGTTTAAGTCTTATGCACTGTACATATTGCAATGTCTGAATTAGCAGTCACACGTACATTTTATAGCAGTAGAATATTATTTACTGTACTGTGTTTAAACGCAGTAAAGTTTTTGAGTGGTGTACAGTGTGCATCCTGTCTATGTGCGCGTGTGTGTGTGTGTGTGTGTGTTTTTGTGTGAAAGAGAACAAGGGAGAGAGAGAGAGGGATATATATATATATATATATATATATATAGAGAGAGAGAGAGAGAGAGAAAGAGATAGAGAAAGCTGGTGGGCAAAATGGACTGTGCAAGCTTTCTTGTACTCATGGAGAGAATTGCTCTGTGAATTTGATGTGAATAATCGACTTAGCTTTTGTGTATGGTCCATAATACTTAGATTTTTACAGTTTTAAAGGTTATTTTAATAAATCACAAAATAGCACATTACCACCCTCTGTGGGTAACCCTTGGGTAAATACAATAGAAAATACAATACAAAACAACACATTGCTAGGTTCTGCTACAGATATCTATATATCTATATAAATATATATACTGTATATAAACAGTATATATACTGTATATTAGGGCTGTCAATTGATTAAGAAACATTATAAAATTACTGTAATTACAGGTTTCATGATTAATTTAACTAAACTTAACGGCATTAATATTAATATTAGCTTTTTCCTGAATGTTTTATGACAGATTTCAAGGCAATGACAGTTCAATACTGCACTGACATCTTGACCATGTAACTCTATAATGAAATTAGAAATGATATTATGATTTTTCTCTGCATTTAAAGGGTTTTATGATGTAAGGTAAATCTAGTGTCAAACGATGTGTGGGTAGACCATAACACGAGGTGGGCATGATGCTACAGGCATTGGGGCAGGCTATATTTCATTCTGTTTCACAAAACAAAACAGTAAAAGCAAAGTTAAACTCCTGCAGAGAATGTTCAGGACATGTGCTTGTGTAGCCATCTAGCCTACTTGTCACTGCAGGTCTACAGATGATCTAAAGTTGGCTAATCACCGCTAACGTTAACGTTATATCGGGTCTCCTTTGATGCCTTTGATGTTATCATGCAATTTACTGTATGACTGTAGAAAGATTGCATTTTGATTTGTATAGGTCTGCTATCACCTCCAAATATGAAGTCTGCTATTGCAAGCTAAATGCTAAGATAATACACTTTTTGTCAATTTCAACAGATATAGTTATAGATATAGTAACATGAACAAAGTGGAGAACACCTCTCATATCAACAAAGCCGTAGCAGTTAAGTAATGTTTTGCTTCACAATGCATTTCTATGTGTGAGGATCGCAGGAATGACTAACCCTGCCTTCACTCACCATATCCGACATTACATTTTGTATGTCTACATGTTCATCAATGGCAAGTCCTTTTTCATGTCTAGTAATCAGGGCCTTCTGTCTCCAAAAGTAGCTGTCCAGCCATTTGGGATAGTTTTGACACACTGACCGCTGACAACATTAGTTTTGTCTGTGGAGATTGTCCGTATCAGACATACGATAGGCCTAATGGAAATACTGTTTGTTTTAGACAATGAGTGGCGCCTGAGTAGCGCGTGCTTGAAGTCTACCGACTAATTTATTGAGATTATTTTAGTATAGCCTATTTGGACACATCATATCTTATTCAACCTCTGACATTTTTGTTCCACCGGTTTCGGGCTCTGTGCTGTATATACAGTAAGGGGGCAGATTTTTGTGTGAAATGTTTATATAACAGTAGTACTAATAATAATAATAATAATAATAATAATAATAATTTATAATAATAAAACAAATTAAACATAAATAAATAAATAAATACTGTAAGGACTGGCATCCTTTGATAGTAGAAACAAAACTGAGGTGCATTGTGGAATAAATATTAGTACTGAAATTTTCGATTTAAATGTGTTATGTTGGGGATTTGGTATAATCATTCAGTTATGTTATGGTGTTTAGTAATCTGAGTGATAACCTTTTATTAATTGAAATCTAGAACCATTACAATAAGTGTTAGTATTGATAGAGACCTGCCCAATGTTTTAGTGACATGTGTGTGATGTTGAAAAGACAATAAAAAGACCCAAACATGGCTAACCCACGTTACAATACATATATCATATCATATATATGTGTGTGTGTGTGTGTGTGTGTGTGTGTGTGTGTTTGTGTTTGTGTGTGTGTGTGTGAAACATAACAAATTATAATTACAATACATTAATATTAAGAAATAAACTATTTACAGTTCCACGTGGGCTCCATCATACAGGTTAGCTTTTTTAGGTTAGTATATTTTGTACATATTATGCAAATGTGAACTAATTATACTCATAGCTGTATTGTTTATGTGTTGGTTTGTCCATAATCATTTCCTGGGAGTTCATTTTGGTTATTGGGCCCACTTAGTCCTGGCTTGTGTTGAAGGAATGAAATGCTAGAAGTACTGTTTTGTGATAGACAGAAAAAGAGTTAATGATAAAATACTGCTACTACAGCCACTAGCCATCCATTATCACCCTATCCATACAGCATCATGCATTAAACACAACTTTATGTGTAAGGTCCAGGATATCACAGTGATCCAAATGTTTTGTGTCATTCGCTTGTAGGTGTGGAAGGCATGGAGTGCTCTCTCCCCATGGATGGTCGACGGGTGTCCCTGACCCAGCTCTCCAAAGACAGCTTTCGGGAGTGCCAGGTCACACTCACCCTAACAGACCTGCTCATTATCATCTTCTCTGGCATCTCAGTGTCTGTGGTGGCCATCATGACAAGCTTCTTCCTGGCTTCCACCGTTCATTGTTTCCAGCGCTGGAGCAAAGGCACCAAGGGGGACGAGGAGGAAAGCGAGGAGTGAGATGTTGGTTTTCCCAGGGCGTTTGAGCTGAACTCTGACCTGCCCTGGTGCTGCCGGCCACCTTCTTCCTCTCTAGGTGAACTTGACTGTCTTACAGTGTTTGTTCTGGCAGACATACTCTACCAGACCGAACGTGGTAGAAGGGTGTTGTTCTAACAAAGAGGGAGGTGTTTTATTTACACATGGATTGATGAAAGTTGCAGGAATGTTATGAAAAAGACATTCATGTGGCATGAGTTTATGAGTTGCTGCGGTGGTGCAAAGTTGCAAAACAGAGTTCCTATTTTTGGCCCTGTGCTTCATGGCTACTAGCGTATTAATTTAATGATTCTAATAGAAAAGGTTAATACTGTACTTTTATAAGAAAATAAAGAAACCTATTATCACAGAGCTGTCACATTAGTGTTAGACAAGCCAGTTACATACCCAGATTTACAGTTGCGCCAGAGTGGAATATCTAAGGTGAACTTACTTGACTTATTACACTGAACACAATTAATGTAGTGCATAACCCATTAAAGGATATGTTGTAGACGTCAATGATTAGACTATACAGTATGCTAAACTATACTATCTTGCATATCCTTGCCAGACAAACATTGGCTGTACACAATGTCTTCTTTATCAGCTTCCAAATAGAGTACAAAACCCTGGCAATTGCAAATATTAATACTGTACTGTAAATGACTGAAAGGTTTGTGTGTCACAAAGGGTTAGGGTGTTGCATACACTATGTAGCTGGAATTTTGACCCTATTTACACCTGGTGTTAATAAGTGGTATCCATATATCTAATTTGAATAATAATATTGATTTTAATAAACAACGAAAGACTAGCATTAATGTAAGTTAACAGTGAGATTTCTCTCAGACCACAAGGATGTTTAACGGCCTGAACTTGGTATAAACTTAGTCAATGTCAGCAGGTTAATGTTCTGTTTAGGTCTGCATATATTTTAAACACTGTACTCATTATATAATCACAAATTTATATACCAAATAAAACAATGTACAGTCCACAACTTTTAGACCAACATAATGTTCCTCAGAAGGATATACTGTTTGTTACATAGACAGAAAACTGTCAGTTGTGTAGAAAAAAAATCCATAGAATATAATCTTCATCAGCACATTATGGCAAATATCGTATTGGCATATCGTCTCTGTAGAAATGTGTCAAATAATGCACTTTAACTGGTAATCGTTGTTTCTGATTTTGGCAAGCTGTGGACTGTTGTTTTTACCTGCCAAAGATTTGGTCCAGGTAGGAGAGTTAACTTAGAAAAGGATATGTGTGAAACGTATACAGTAGAGATGCCAGCAATTCAGTCAAAGTACACACTACATAAATACTGGTTATGTAAATCTTTTTTTCTGAAACCATCAATAAATCAGGACTTCTACCATGATTTACACATGGCACAGCTTTAGCCAAGGAAAATCTGAATTAACTAAAGAAAGACAGTGTTGTCAGACTATTGTCCTTTAGATCTTCCAATGACTTTCACTGAATGCTGCACTCGTACAGTCTAAAAGTAGTTCTTGTCAACAGTGTATTACATCAAGTGAACTGAAAATCAACCATCAACCATACATGTTATGCCCTTATTTTAATATTCATTCTGAATTCCTAACCTCCTTCATTGTTTAGAATTTATCAAACAGACAGTCAGACATGAATATTTCAACAAATGTGATATATGATGTAGAAAGAATGTCAAGCCTCAGTCAGCTAAATTCAAAATTGAACTCTAAACAAACGTCAATTTAGCAGCCATAGAGAAGTAAAGCAATGTTTTACTCTGTGGGTAAATATAAAAACACGAATAAATAATGTCAGCGCATCACATAACATTAAGTGTTTGATTCTGGGAACAGTGAAATGTGGCCTTATGGTATTTGTGATTTACACAGTCCACAGTGCTTGCATGTACTGTACTGTCAAATATCTGATGGCTATATAAGATAGTTATCTTACATATAAATGATGTCACATGATGTTAATATGTCTCATCCAAGAGCATTCTTACTCTAAATGGCTGTGTACTTACTTTGTTAGCTCATATGAGAATGCCAAGTCGCGTTCAACAACACTGGTTCATGTGTGAGTTCCAGTGTTTGTATTGACAATATATAACACTGTCCTACTGTATGTATAGGTTAGTCATCATTTTATTTTGTTTAATAATTTGTTTAAATGTTTACAATTTATTTTTCAGTTACGGCCTGTTTTACTAGTAGGCTATGTTATCATTTTGTCTTTTAGAGCCAGCCATGTTCATTTCTAAAGGCATTGTTCAGGTACAATTATATAAAATATAATTTTAGGAAAGGGAAATACGAATTAATTATGAATAGCATTACTTTGCCCATCTTTTTTTATTATTATTATTTTCTTTGGTACTGCTAACAATACTATTTTGCATTGTCCGACATGAATAATACTACATCTCTTTTTGGCCCTTTCAAAGGTGCGTTCCTCAAATGTGCTGCTTTATAGCACCCCTAGAACTTAACATGTCAGCCCAGATCACTGTTAATTTTAGAAACACAACTGTGCAATTAGCTAGAGGAAGAGTGAGATAATGCTGTGAGCCTAGGAGCTCTGTAAGGGAAGGAGAAGAGAAATGTGCAAGCCAATCAGCTTTATCTCTAGTTTTTCAAACTCTACCTTCAACCACCAAGTGTGTCCATGTTTCAGATATATCATGTTTTCTTAAAGGCTCATCACAGCATCTTAGTCTGATCCACAGTGTCACTTGTTATACATATCATAGCTAACTACTGTGTAGTTATTGTATAATTGCATTACAAATGATTATGTTACATATTATAGAGCATATGTTAGCATGACATATTCATTTCTATTACTGTTTTTTATTAACTATTTTATTGATGAACAAAAATCAGCACATTAGAGCATGCAATCTTGAAGCTAATAATAGAATTCAGAATGTCTATTTTTCTATTAAAATTTAAATAAGCGTTTATTTTCCCTGTTTGTCCCAAAGCTATCAAACTGTATCCCAAAGCATAGGCCATGAAGGCTATCAAACATATTTTCTCAAAACACATTCTTGTCATGTTCTCATCATTAAATCGTTGGTTGCTCAAAGTGCTCAAACTGATTTTACGTGACAGAAATTCATAAACCTAACGGATGCTGTTTGAGACAACTGAAAATGTCACAAAACTGTCAAGGAGAAAGTATCTGTATATTAATGTTTAGTAAGAAATAAAATAAAATGCTATTTTCTGCTTCTTTTTCTACATTTGTAATAGAGGCATGTGCCAGCCCATAACTCAAAACACATTTAGTTTTATAGGGTAATTAAGAACTTCTTTAAGAGAGAAAGAAAATGTCACAAAAAGAAATAGGTGTTAATGCAAATGGTACAGTATTATCAATCAGTTGTTAATGAGTACACATGACTGCTTCGCCCTGTGATTTGTCTGTTCCTTCCCGCGTACACCGCGACTCAAGACAGATCATTTTTGGCTGCCTGGCCTCGTCAGAGAGGCTGTAAACACTGTTCTGTCTGGCGCACTGTGTAACCAAGAACAGCGCTGTCTCATGTCTTCACGACTTTGTCACTTTGGATATGAAAACTGGTGCTGTATCTTTTGAAAGAATGTATTGGAGAAATTAAAGATTTCAAATAGCATCCTCTCCACTTAGACAAGGACTTGGTGTGGTCATGACATAACCACCATTCTGAAGATTCACAATATTTTTTCCACAATATGAGTCAGTGATCATTGTTGTGACATGCATCAGAATCCATTATTTCAGTGCCAACTTTCTGCATACATTGTGGGATTTGTCTCTGCGGGCACACATGTGACTGTCATATTACATCAGCCTCTGATAACCTATTGTATAGCACTGTGGCATATTCAGACAGGGATGAAAAAGGGAAACCCATGCTGAATAGTAACACGTTAAATATCACGGCAGTGGAACAGCATAACACAAACTATATACATAAATATATGAACAAAAACAATTGTAGGGTCATTTCCAAGCCTGAATGTGAACAATGGTGCTGCTTTGGATGTGAAGAATGCTGTAGATCGTTAGTGCATGTGCCAACGTCACCCTCTCGTGACGGTGATGGGGCGGAATCTCCTGCAACCATTTACCTCACTTGGTTGTCATGGCTACACAGCCGGAGGGGACCCGGGTGCTCTTGGAAGGCGAGGTGGCGGGAATAGCAAGGAGAAGGAGGGATGGCTGGAAAGTGTGGCCCTGCCATGTATCTGCTAACCGGACCTGGCATTGAAAAAGAAGACATGTCTACAGCACCGTTTCCCTCACGGAGCAAACTGGAACATTAGCATCCAACCTTCCACTTTGATTTGTATGCAAAAGGAACCCTGGTTGGTCTTTATCTCTCACCCACATTAGCACTGCAGAATGGACTGAAAAATGGCATTTAAAAGGAAACACTCTCTGGGCTTGGACCGTGGGTCATCGGCCTCTGCAAGCCTCAGTGTCTATAATGAAGGAAAAACACAATCACAGTCCTGATTGCACATCCCATTTGTTGCTGCAGTCCAGACTGGAGCCAAACTATAACCATATATTGCATGCAATATTTGACCAGATATACATAATTGTATGTATACTGATACTAACATATCAAATGACTTAAACAACACCTGTGCATTTCAAACTATTTTAGAGACACTTGAGATTGTAGAGACAATAGGCATTGCAGATACAGTTACAGTATGGCATTGTGACTTACCACCTCTCCATTCTACATGCTGCTATACACATTACATGGTACTGGTGGAAGGACCACAGCTGCCCACTGCTTGACCTGGAATACAGCAGAAACCAGCTGAGGAAACTCTGAGGAAAGTAAGCCAACACTCAGAGAGGAAGCTCTGAAAGGAAGCTTTGAAAGAATAATGGCCTTGTGACTCGGTGTGAGATTAGGGCTCTGGGAGAAGTGGGCAGGAAAGGGGGGTCGGGTTGCACGATGCAAGAAGAGCCTACTCTCACACTTCCCCTAGTCTCTGTCACGAACAAGCCCTGGGTTCGGGGTTACCTTTTAACACTAGAGAGGCCCGGAATTTGTTTCATTTGGAAAATGCAGTATGCAGCCCTATCTCTTTGTTGAAGTTAAAGTCATATTCCTTTGACGTTAAGCTAATATTTTTGCTCTATTAGTTTTGTTGGAGGTTACTGGAGGTGAAGGAATGTTAATTGGAGCAGTTAATAGCACAGCCAATATATGTATTATCAGTAATATGGCAGTAAATATACTATACTATACTATATATAGCAAATTCACGGTTTCTTATCCTGTCAGGTTCAGCTGGACTTTGTAAGTTATTACAATACTATTGAAATAGTATTTAAAAAGAATATCGCTCATCACTGACAAGTGCGTAATTCTTTCTACATTAAAATAATGTGCACTACATCTTACTGCATTGCCAACATATACTTAGTAACTGTATATTTTTCCATTCTTCATACATTTTTTGAATTTTAAGGCAAAATTATGATTAAAATGGTTGAAACCGCCTTTACTGTAATGTCACTCAAATTGAGAAGCCAGAGGTGAATGGGGGCACTCCAGCTGTGAGCAGCCATGGGCATCCATGCATGTTTCACTGCACCAAAATATAATCTGACTGGCTCTTAGCTACATATTTGCTCTTTCACAGACACTTACGTCAAGCAATTATACATTTTGTTGCACTCGAGGGTAATTTCCTAATGAATCCAAGCTGTGAGGATTCAGTATACAGTACACAGTATACATGCAGTACAGATAATGAGCATGATGTATTTATACAGGCTAACACGGCATTACTCAAAGATTCGAACACTTATTAACCATTAGGAGAAAGGAATCTGCATCAACCAACTGGGCTGAATAAGCAGCTGAATAAGAATGAGTGCTGACAGATGGAAAGAGAGAGTTACGCCAACGGAAGTTCGAAATTTTCAACGGTCACATGATTCATGGAGAGGCACAACCTATGACAAAATTGTTCCAGGAAGTGCTTCGTGGGCAATTTTAATATATATATATATATATATATATATATATATATATATATATATATA
>JAODTR010003400.1:0-12812 GCA_025399935.1 Amblyopsis rosae
AAAGTTATTTTATAGAAACTAACAAGCCAAAATGTCAGACCCTCGGTGGTGCTTTAAATTAATATATAAAGGGTGACATATGGAAAGGGGCCGTGTGACCTTCAAACTGAAGACAAATACGTTTTTTTTTATAGCGGTAGCGTCAAGACAGATCACGTTGTGGCTACAGCAGTTAAAACAAACATGATTGGTAAAGACGACATACTAGCTTGAGATTTTTCTCATGCATGATATTTCATACCAACACGTTTGGAATAATCATAGAATGACTGCTGGTATGTAAGATCACTCAGGTCCATGTAAAGAGATTCTACCAATCTTCAAATACATAGTGCCTTTACTTTTTCTGTCACATTAAGGCCTTTAATGTTGCGTTATGTACATTTCTTTTATTTTGCTATTTTTTTTATTTGCATCACAGTTTACCAAAACCAGCTACACAGCATTTTATTGTAAACAAATTGTTGTAACTAAGCAGTTAGCATGATAGATATACTATAGCCAACTACCATGTTCATTTCCTTTTGTTTTAATTCCCAAAATAAATTCATTAAATCATTAAAATGTATTTATATTGCACATTTCACAGGTAAAAAAAAGTGCTTCACAACTGTAGGGGAATACACAGCAATAGTAAATACATGACAGCACATAACACAAATAAATAACCAAACAAAAGCACAAACAGAAATACATGTCAGACCAGCCTCACCACCCTACAGTCTTAACTAAAAGCTTCTTTAAATAAAATAGTTTTCAACTGTGTTTTTAAAGTTTCCACTGAATCCAAGCAGCGTAGGAAAGGGGGCAATGCATTCCACAACCTAGGTGCCACAGCCTGAAAAGAACGGTCCCCTCTAGTTTTAATGTGTACGGGGAACAATTAGAAACCTCTGACCTGTTGATCTAAGACTACGAGAAGACGTGCACAGCTGTGTCAGGTCAGAGATGTAAGGGGGCGCTTCTCGTTGTAGGGCTCTAAAAGTAAGAATCAAAATTTTAAATGCATTCTAAATTGCACTGGTAACCGGTGAAGTGAAGCTAAAATCGGTGTGATGTGTGCCCTTTTTCTAGTGCGTGTTAAAAGCCTCGCAGCAGAGTTTTGAACAATCAGGAGGCGATAAAGCTGTTTCTTATTGAGACAAGTAAAAAGACTTAATCAAACCTAGATGAAATAAAAGCATGAATGATAATCTCAAATTCGGCCTTAGACACCAGGGCTCTTATTTTAGATATGTTCCTTAATTGAAAGAAACAGTTTTTAACTAGTTGTTTTGAGTGTTGCTCCAAGGACATGGCTGAATCAAAAACAACACCTAAACTCCTAAGACTCGGATGCACAGATGAGCCTAAGGCACCGATATGTTGCTTGGTCTGAGGAATACCTTGCTTGGGGGCAATGATTAGTGTTTCAGTCTTGGCAGAGTTCAAAAAAGTTATAATTTAACCACTGCTTGATACTAGTCAGACAGTTGATTAGAGAGGACAGTTTGTGTAACTCAATAGGCTTATAAGAGCAGTACAACTGGATATTGTCTGCATACAGATAAGAAACATCACTAAACTGGCAGATTATCTTTCCTAGAGGAAGCCAAATGTATTGTTGAATAACTCAAGGGAATAAATTAATATCTTAAGAACAAGAGCAGTGCAAAAATGGCAAGAACCACATTCTTTTTACCCAGCAGGCTTTGCGCTGCAGGCGTACCGTGGTGCACAGAAGCCCACGCCAATGGAGGTGATGAAGACCCAGGCAATCCGACTAGCTGCTGACGGTGCCAATCAGAAGATGGCCCCACCCAAGATGGAGATTCCCTCCATGGATGTTCGTAAGCAGGGTGGCATGCCGCATAAACTCAAGCATCGTGACATGAACATCCTCACTCCCTCTGGCTTCTGAGAACACATTACTTCTAATGTCACTTCTCTTAAGGTGGTTCCCAATATGTAGTTCTTTTTTTAAGGGACTGTAAAGACCTATCCTTGTGTGGACTTTGTTTTTGTAAACCAAACCCCTTTGCAGAATATTTCCCTCGCATCCAATCCAACATTTTGACATCTCTGAATCTAACTTGCAAAAATGTAATTTCAAATGCTGCTCTGAACACGGCTCTTTATGTTAATGTGTTAACAGTGTAAAGGCACTTTATTCAGAATCTGAGATGTTCTCCCAATATTAGATTTTCTTGGATTTAACGACCAAAAGTCCCTGCGAGGATAGTATTCCATTACAGCCTTTTTCAGGCGTATTTCGTAATGTAGCATAGTGCCCTGTGTGTTAACATGGACTTTTTCCTTATTTCTTTATTGTAGAAATTCGACACGAGGCATTTCACTAAGCAAACTAATCAAATGGAGCCTTTGCATGGTGTTTAAATACCACAAACATTATTGCTTAAATGAGTGTAAGAATGAACAAGAGATTCCTCTCTCAGGAAGATTGGCTGGCTCCTACTCACTGAAATGTTCCATGTGATAGTGGTATGTTATTTTTTTATGTTTATGATTTAGCCGTTTATAGAATGTAAGCTATTTATTTTGCATATAAATGTAAGTAAATATATTATTTGAGTATATGCTTTGTGTTAAACGGTGTGTGATTTGAGTTTCTCAGTTGGGCTCAGAAAACACAAGACATTGTAATGTAGATAGCTATATTTGTTCTGTTCTTCAGTAGGGTGAGATATGGCCTATATAAACTGACTGTTGAGGTGGAACACTGACCAGATTCTATTGTATGAGCTGGGTCCTAGCCAGTATATTTTTACCACTGTCAGTAGTGAAAATAACCCCTGTGTCAGTGAGTTGCATTTTGAAGGCTGTATTAGATGAATATAACAAATAGTGTTAATATGGCTGGCAGAAGTGATGTTTACTGTGTATTGTCCTGATATATAATGTACAGTAAATGTGAGAAACTTTCAGATATGTTTATCAAGTCCTGTTACCAGCTATAGACACTCCAGTGTATTTTATTTTGTATTCACACCACAAGTCTACGATGCAGCTGGTCTTTTCCAAAATAAATGTTCTAGTTTGAATTTAGTGTATGTTCTAACACAGATGCAGTCAATTGGGACTGGAGTTCTCTGCACTAAATGATGCATCATGATAATGACTGTTGACTGAATTTTAATAAATTGCCATCACTCTGAAGTCTGTGTGATGTGATGTAAGAGACCATTAGAATTTGTGATGCTGCCATAATGGAGAAACACTTAAAAGGCACAATTAAAGTCCAAAATGGTGTTACCCTGACTTTTCAAAAACCCCACGTTTATCCAAATCATTGATTAAATGGCCAAACCTGGACCCCGGGGTTTTCCAGGAAGTATGTTCAGAATATCCTCGCTAAACTAGAATAGCTTAGCTTGAATAAATGTGATCTTACAGTTGAGGCGCAATGCGTTCCACCAATGTACTTGAGGTTCAAAGACTTGGTGCTTATTCAAGCCAGGCTCAGACAAGCAAGTATTATGCGCATGCACAAGGTAGTTCAAAAGCCCTGATTAGACAGTTGTTGAATCACACTGGCAATATGTCACAAAAAAATAAACTGAGAGGAACTGCTTATGGAGCTATATTAATAGCGAGATGATAGAAAAAAGGCAAAGAAGAGACTGCTAAACTCCGCCCTTTTCCCAGTGTGCCGTGTTCAGTGTAGTGATGTGTGTTGCATTTGTTTCATTGCATTTTCACTTTAATGTTGGTAATGTTCGTTCCACTGTGTACAGTAAAGGTTTAATTTTTCTTAGAATAATTGATAGGGCACCGTTACATAATTACCCTCCTTGAAGGCATAGTTTTTAAATTGACTCGGTCACATAATGAATATTAGTTTTCGTAGTTTTTCTTATGCATTGCCCGCTACAATAGATAAGATTTAGAAACTTAGTAACACAAAACAAAGTAATTATCTGTAGGCTAGATTTCTTGTTTAAATCAGATTATAACTGCAATTGAAGCCTACTTACTACTTATATCAGAAAAGCAGCCCAAATAGTTTCTTATATTAATGTAAACGTCTTGGAGAAGTATTAGGCTAAATGTGTCTTTCTCTCTCGGGTATTATTCAGAAAAAATTAATGAGCGCTCAGAGAAAGCAAAGTCTAAACCGTTTTGGGACATGAAGATGACAAAAATAATCCAAGTGTGAAAAGAAATGCAATGGTCTTTTGGATCCTGTTTCTGTTGGCCATTCTTGGAACAGAGCTACATGAATCTCGACCGTTCAGAAGTTACCTTGGTTAATGAACAGGGATTCTTAACCACAATAATGGAACTGAACTCTCAAATTAGTGAGATTTATATAAATAAGACTGGATTTTCCTTTATCTGGCTTGATGGAATATCCCCCAGATGCTGTATTGATGACACGAAATACACAATATGTATACATCATAGTTGAGTGCAAGTTTCAAGTGTAGTGTTCAATAAGGAAAAACATTTTTAATTGTATGTTATCAGGCAATATACCACAAGACAACCCAATGAAAGATATATGGATTTGGACAATAACTGAAACTCATGCACATTTCGGCAAGGGGCAAATACACAGACAATTTTGCTTGTTGCAGTCTCTGAGAAATAAGAACCCATCCTCACAAATATGATTTTGTATCCAATAGATTGGGGGTCGTGAAATATTATTGTAGTCTTGTAATGTTTTTAAGGGCACAAAAAAACACCCCCGTCAGAACTGGTTGCATGTATCTCCTGCCATGTTTCCATGATGTGTACACCACCCCTAGGCCTGCTGAAGTCCCTGCAGTTTCATTTAATTAACTTCCAATCAGCTCTCATGACATAGTTATTAATAGTTTTGTAGTTGGTAAAAATTTAGTCTAGTAAAGGTTTACAGTGAACCTCTGCACATCTGAACATTAGCGTTTTACTAAAGGAATTCGTTGCTGTTTTCTTTTTGATTAAGGAGCTGCATTTCCAGCTGTTCCTCATAACACAAGATGTCAATTCTCTGTCATTTCCAATTTTTCCTAATGCAACAGTAATTGAACCTTGTTTAAAGTTTTCCACAGCTGTATTACCAATCTCATTGACATTAAGAATAAAACTCTCAAAGATGTCATACACTTCCACCTTTCTATCATGATCTCAAGCGAGACATGGTTCTTTAATATATTTATTTTCTTTTCAAATATGGACAGCATTGTCTGGATCCCTGTTGTATTTGTTTCTGTAAGCTGGAGAGGTCCTGTGAGGACCTGTATTTCAAGCATCTTGAAAACTGCCACCATGTCACTTTGTTTCACAGTTAGCACCCCCCATTGGATTGATCTGTCCATGCGGGGAGTCCAGTTAGAAGCTCTGGACGCTGCGCTCTCCCTTTTTCTCGCCCGCCCCACTGATTTCTCCAAACATCCTGAAGAACTGCTCCATCTCTCTCTGCAGTGTGGCATTTCGCCGGTCTGCGTCAGCCCGAGCACGCTCCACGTTCCGGATCTTGATCTCAGCAACGCTGTGCCAGCGCTTTTGCTGATCCAAAGTGACCCGCAGTACCGCGACTTGCCCCTGGAGGGACTCGTTACACCGCTCTAACCTGAAGGAGAATGGAGCGTTAGTTGCATGATAGTCTCGCAGAGCCAACCTTAAACGTAAAGTCTGGGACACACAGCAGGCTAATTGTGTCAGGATCCGCCGTATTTTGATTGACATGCACAACGACAAACTACGTAACTCAATGACAAAGACGGACATTAATCATTTATTGAGAAACGTACCAACAAGACTCTGGCTGTTTCCAGATCTTGTAAATTGTTAGATAAGTATAGACTACGGTTACTGCTTAAAATACATTGAAACAACAACTGCAATTAGTAAATAAAGCACTGCGCTAGCTTATCGTAAATCAGGTCGGAAAGTCAGGTCGAGTTTCAGCACAGAGTTGCTTAGCCTATGTGACGTAGTGCCAATGGACAGAAGAGGCTGAGACTAGTTGCATGACTATGGGAACAAAAAATATGAAAGATTGAAAGATTATCGATTATTTTTAATAAAACGCATAAATGATGTAATCTTTGACAATTTATTGCAACCTTTTTTCATGTTGGCTATTAGCTGTACAAATTCTGTATGATTCTAATTGTACATTTTTACAATTAGTGGTGGTGCCACATCACCTGTTTATCCTGGCCTGGTATTCAGCTTTCTGCCTGGCCATCTGCTTCTGGAGCTCAGCCAGGAGCGAGTTCACATCCTGGGAATCTGAATGAGGCTGGGAGCCCTGGAGCTCTGGAGGTCCAGAGGGGAGGAACACCTCAGAACTGCCTGTACTGAGAGGAGCATCGCTGGGCATGGAACAGGAGGCTGGGGAGTTTGGGGGGCGAATTACATCATATTCTTCTTTGTTAGTGTCGTTGTCATCATCGTCATCTTCGTCATAGTTGTCATCATCGTGGCCTCCTTCTGAGCCCTGGTTTAAAGAGAACCTTGGCGACGTTGTCGCTGACAGGAACGGGCTTGTTCCGTTTCCGTGACAGCTGCTGTGATCCAGCGGGAGCATTTCGCAGGAGGACCAGGAGGATTCGGAATCGGCCGTTGGCACCTCCACGTCCAGCCCTTCCGCCTCCTCATCTCCTGCAGCTGTTTCTAAGTGCCGCTCGTGCAGAGAGACTCGGTCCAGGTTGTCGTAGACTGATGGAGTGCTGTCCTCTTTGGCATCACTCCTGCCCCCGCTGGCCGCCCCCGGTACTACACTCTCTCCCCCTTCTCCCATTGCCATGCTGGAGCTCCAAATACACGCTGCGCTCTCTTCCGCCTGGCCCAGCTGGGTGTCTGCCCAGGTGAGGAGCCCTGGCCTGGCCTGAGAGCGGTCCAACGACGGGTCATCTCTCTGGAGAGTGGTGGAAGGGCTGTGGGAGCATACTGGAGCGAAGGAGCTCAGGCCGGCATGGCACGCGCTGGCTCCGTCAGGGAGGTGCTGGGGGGCGGAGTAGCTGGTGGAGGCAAGCGGGTAGAAGCAATTCTCTGGTTGAGAAGAGGTGTAGCGATGGCCCAGTGCTCTTTTCCGCCCAAAAGACTTGTTTGACTCAGCAGTAGCAGCGATGCGACTGTGAAAATCACAATGGAGGTTGGGAATGAGGTTTAGCCTGGCACACCTATTGACTCTGTACCCAGACTGGTACATCTGAATTGATCTGGTCTGCCCCTAGTGGTCAATGAGCGCTCACTACACCTTTTAAAGGTGGAGCTGAGGAAAAGTATATTTGAACTTAATCAAAACAAAAGCACCACTCCCTTTAATCCCTTATGATGGCTCTCTCAAAGGCCCCGCCCACCCAAACTAGACACTCATTGATAATGCTGCAATAGTGTTGTGCGGTGCGGTGCGCTCTGCACCACTTTGTTTGTTACTATTTACATAGCATGGGCTGTGTAGGAACACCAGGTTTATTGTACAGTGTGTGCAGAGAATGGGCAGCTATAGCGGACCATGTGAAGATATTAGCTGAAATGGACAAAATGTGTATTGTCTTACAATCACTGACTACCTGTGACTGTGGTGGTCTGCAGAGGACTGGGCTTGGGGGCTTGGAGACCCATTGTCTCTAGGGCTGGAGACTGAACCCATCGTTCCCCGGCGCTCTGTGATGAGAGGCAGAGACAGCTGGCGGGAGCAGGGTGACGGGTGAAGCCGGGGCGGCCTGGGTACGTTTGGTGACGCGTGGGGACCGTCCAGAGTGTGGCTGGACGGGTGGGGTTCACAGAAGAGAGACTGCTGCTCCCTAATCAGCTCCAACATCAAGAGCTGCGCCACGGATGCACCTACACACACAGGCACTTTATTCACCTACTGTATTACCTGGTAGATTTATTCATTATCAAAACAACCATAGACGCTTAAACAATTATGCATTAAATGCAATAATACAAACAATAAAATGGAAACATTTCAGAGATGCATGGCACCTAAAAATAAAAATATCTTAGCACATTGTGTATTTAACATTGGCACTGCTACACTGCTGTATCTACACTAGATGGCAGTATACACTCTTAAGAAGCACTGTTTTCAGGAACAAGAGCAGAGGCTTTTACTTAAATAAATGATTGATTACAGTGGGCTAGGCAGCACAAGCTAAGATCAGTGGGGAATGGATAACTAACCTTGAGCTACCATACACTATATCTAATGTGTATAAGTAAATAATCTCTAAGAAATCCCCACTGCAAAAATAGTTTGTGGCGTTATAGTTAAAAAGCCAATGACACATTCCATCAGAAAATAATATGTTCCAACTATTGGGTAAAACACACCCAGATGGGGTGATGTGAAAACGTGTGACCCCAAAGAGCCAACACACAAAAAACAAGAAATGTAAAAACTGTTCAGTAGGTTTATGTGGCGGTTGTTTAAATTAAATGCAAGTCGTTTGCAGACTGTCTTCCAGCTACCTCCAATGATGCTGTGAGGGTCTTCAGTCTTTGCTCGCAGGATGTTTGGCCCAAACACAGTGGCCAGGTTGTGACAGCTCATCTTGTTACTGCTGGAGTAGCTCTGGACCTCATTCAGAAACCTTAGCACATACAGCACACACACACACACACACACACACAAACATAACCAGAGAGACAGACAATGTAATACTAGAAGTATGTGACTAAGCCATAGAACCCTGCTGAACTAGACATCCACTATCACTGTACTCTTTCTTATCGTTAGTAAGATATGTCCCTGTTACGTACTGTATGTTGACCTCCAGGATTATTTAGTAGTGGTTGTGGTGGTTGACTATATAGGCCTGTTATATTATTGTATTTAATGAAACGTGAACACAGTCCAGATATCGTCCACATAATACAGTCAAACATCAGACAGATCAGATGATCCGATGCAGATTACATTTTAATCCATGGTGTAGGCTAAATGTTGTCAGACATACACAAAATACTCACTCTCGCTCTCACTTAGACAAACAGAGTGTCTTACTGGCAGATGTAGTGAAGCAGGTTGAAGTTAGCGACTGGGAGGTTGTGAAGAAGGCTCCTCAACTCTACCAAACCCTGGGGAGGTTAGAAAAAAAGAACATGGGTACACATTTCTTTTCTACCTAAAACACCAAGCAAGCTTTTTACACACACACACACACACACACACACACACACACACACACACACACACAGAGTGTTTTACTCTGTTTACAATACTTCAGTTTTGCTGAACCAGTGTTTGTGTCTATCATATTCGTTGTGGGGTGTCATTTTAGATTGGTAAAGTTTTGTGTGACAGCATCATAACATCATTTTGGAGACCTCATGAGACACAACTGCACTTTTTTTTCAGCTGACCGTATAATTTGTTTTCTGTGGTTGTGTAAAACCATTAATCACAGCTTTGTCAATAGCAACAAGGCAGAAAGCAATGCATTTTACTTTAGTAACTCTGCTACAGTGTTTTTAGGATTACATGTAGGCTATGTTGTTTTACATTAAAATGCTGGGTGCTTATTTACCTGTGTCCTATCTGAGCCTATCTTTTTGCCACAGCTGAGAAAGTCTTGGTATTTGTTGTAGGGTACCAAGGGTTCTGGGAGTTGTCTCAGATACAGTTTCAAGAGTGACGCTACAGTGTGGACATCTGTACTGCTAGGGAGGAAATGTACACAACAAAGTGAAGATACTGTACATACCATGTACGTGCAATGACTTTGCACGTTGGCGACCCCTCTGGTGGTGAATTATATAAATGCACATTTTTACTTTATTTTGTATTTTGGGAACATTTCACTTACTTTGTCCATCATAACAAGCCAGAGAACATTGTGTGTTATTGTATAGCTCAATATACAGTAAATGAAGACACTTGATTCACTTTACTACCAAATATGCATGCTTCTGGGTCTCTAGTTTTCAAAGTGTGTTTGTAAGTGAGAGATGTATATTATACAAATAGCCATAGTTACCTATCGAATGAGGGTCTCTCCCCGGCATCAAACGCCTCCTGCAGCTCTTTGACCATCGTGGCCTGTCCCGACTGGCGAAACAAGCCCACCTCATGTAGCCCACACTCCCGGATGAAGCTCACACACTGCACGACCACCAGAGGAACCAAATGCACCCCGTACCGGCGCTCATACAGCACCGTCTCTTCCAGACGCTGGCCAAACACACCTGGACACAGGAAGAATGTGGGTTACATTGACTTAATTAGGGTAGAGCTCATGTCAAATATGCTTTGAACCATTTAACAATTGGCTGACTGTCATGTGATCTCTCGGGATTGGTTGCAAGGCGCCCTTCTTTATTAACCTTTAGTAAAGGTCCATATTAGAATACTTAAACATTTGTTTTGGGCTGCGATGCTGGTGCTTTTATGTAGTAGAGGAGAAGACCATACATACTTCCTTTAAAGCTGCACAGATAACTTGGCATAGTGACAAAGTGCAATCATATTTTGAAAGCTGATATATTGACTTCTAGCAGACATTTTATATTTTTTTATACATTGTGTGTGTGTGTGTGTGTCACTTTATGAGTCTGTGTGCCCACCACTCACTCACGTGGTTTGAAGCTGAGCACTCTCTTGATCTTCCTGTAGGTGGAGTGAGACAGGTAACTTCCTGTCCGGCCCACGGCCCGTTTCACCTCCCTCATCCTCAACTTCCTGTCAGCTCTGAAGTCTAGAAACCTTTCTGACAAGTCGCACTCAGACTCAGCATTTATTTGACGGAATTTACCAAATGCATCAGGGAGTATAGAATGTATCAGTTCTGTTTTGAAAACATGTAATTGCACCAAGTAACACCAGTCATTCACCATAAACTAGACAAGGCTGATGCTAAAACCTCCTTTTATATAGCTTCAAGAAGTGAAAGAGGTCAGTAACTATCTAGATCGGGAACTCCACCACATACATTGAGTTCGATCAGTCTAAACAACATATTGAATCTTATGTTTCTGTAATAATGAAGTCAAGTCACTCCACTTTTTCAACTTTCTCCTATCCCCACCTTCTTATCTCTGCTAGCCTTGCAAGACCATCCTGATCTTGCGAGCTTCAGTTTGACTTTGCCATGAGAATCAGTCTGGGGAGCTTCAAATCCGCCTTGAGTCCGAGTGCCTGAACTTACCAATCAGCGTCGTACAGACAAGGCTACGGGCGTGGTTGCGGTGTTATGATAGTGAAAGCTACTTGAAAACAGCAATGACAAACAGATCAATCCAATCAACTGACAAGTGTTTTTTGAAAATTCGAACAGTTTCGATGGACGGCTCCCCAGATGGACTTGTGTCTAACAATCCATGTGTGTCATGTTAATCTTCTGCCTGCCCTTCTCTTTAACTCATAGTCTTTGCCACACTGTAACCTGTAGCCAGTTAGAGGGTTTAGCTCAGAGGTGAAATGCCGCGTGACCGTTTAGCACAGTGCTCCATTCCACAGAGGGCAATGTGTTTGTGTGTGTGTGTTGGCGTTTGTGTATCTACCTCTGTATGTTTAGTAAACTCAGTCTTGCAATCTACACCATGTTCCCCTGTTGTTTTATGTCTTTACTCTTCTCTCCTCCCTTCTCCTCATCTGTTCCTCCTCTACACTCAACAGTTCTCCTCCTTGACCAATCCTTACTTGCTCCTAGCCTTCCCTCACTCACTCTCTCTACCCCAGGTAAATGCCTGGCTGCTCCTCTTAATGAGTAGGTCAAAGTCTGCTCCCATGTGCTGTGTGATAAGATGAAGCCAAATTCCAGGTAGAGGAACAACCTCTGACATAAGAGAGCATTGTGAAATGACCTTCCTTAGCCACTTCAATGCATTTGCTCTCTACGCATGTCTCCATCTCTGTCAATCTCTTAGATCAGATCTTCTGTTAGTTAACTGTGGTCCTTTAAACGTCATTCAAAATATGTTACACACATGCGTGCAGTCAGTTGCGAGATCTGAGAGGATACTTCACGCATTCCCCAGAATGCTGTTGGGTTCGGTGGACGTCCTGGTTGCAGTGACATAGCATTCCAGTCTGTACTCTTTTTTAATTCCTTGCTCTTGTATCGGTCTAGTCATGTCAGTTGATAAGAACCACCATTGAGTTGTCGGCAGTTGCACAAGACAAGCTGTTTCCTTGAGTTGTTGTCTGTAGATGTATCCAGGTGACTTGGAACTTGACGGTGATCACATCTAGGTTCTAGACTGCAAATCCATCCCGCAATGTCTCTCACTCTCTCTCTCTCTCTCTCTCTCTCTCGCTCTCTCTCTCTCTCTCTCCCTCCCCTTTGCTTACATTTGCCTGTTTTTCATACCTCTTACAGTGTATTATCAGGAATGCCACAAAGAGTTAGGAGTTAGGATTCCAGCAGTCGCAAATTCACAGCATTATGGGAGCGACATGAGAGCTGACCCAATGTGCATTTTCCCAGATGTCGTATCTCTCTCTCTCTCTCTCTCTCTCTCTCTCTCTCTCTCTCTCTCTTTCTCTCGTTTTCTCTCCCTCTCTCTCTCTTTTTCTCTCTCTCCCCCCCCCTCCTCTGTTGTATAGTTCACCCTCTCTCTTCTCCTCCTTCGGGTTCAGGAATGTACTATTATTTTCCGTACAGTGTCAAATAGCACCCACCCACCCACACGCACGCACAGCCGTGGCCCTCTGCTAAAACATGCAGCCACACACACATTAGACGTCAGGGTTGAATGGCCCAGGTTAACAGGACTCCATGTGTGTCCGTATATATGACCAGTGTTTCTCTGACGACCTGTTTCTCGTTGTTGTTGCTAGTGAGAC
The DNA here is from genome assembly GCA_025399935.1 of Amblyopsis rosae. Taxonomy (NCBI): domain Eukaryota; kingdom Metazoa; phylum Chordata; class Actinopteri; order Percopsiformes; family Amblyopsidae; genus Amblyopsis; species Amblyopsis rosae. Next base: position 12,728 of record JAODTR010003400.1, read on the forward strand.
TCTTAATGCTGTGTGTGTGTGTGTGTGTGTGTGTGTGTGTGTGTGAGAGAGAGAGAGAGAGAGAGAGAGAGAGAGAGAGAGAGAG
>JAODTR010003401.1:0-12812 GCA_025399935.1 Amblyopsis rosae
TCCCTCTCTCCCTCCTCTCTCTCTCTCTCTCCCCCTCCCTCTCTCCCCCCCCCATCTCTCTCTCTCTCCCTCCTCTCTCTCCCCCCCCCTCTCTGTATCACCCACCTCATCTCTGCTGGCTGGGTGCAGCAGGTGGTGGCATGCGTTCCGTGGGTCCTGCCCTTCATTTGATGTCGCGTCACTGGGATCCATCTTCATTCTCTCGCTCTTTTCATAATCCTCTCGCCCCCCGCAAATCCTCCTCCCCCTCCTCTGCAGCCCCCCGTCGACCATCTGGGGGGGCGGGGGGTGATTGCCACAGCTCTCCCTGTACGCGCTCCATTTAGCGCCCCGTAATGAATATGCACCCCGAGAGGGAGGACTGAGTGGTGGTGGGGGGGAGAGAGGGAGGGGGGTGGGGGGATGTGGAAGGAGAGGGAGGGGGGAAGGTGTGGGGGCGGGGGGGGACGAGGGTCACCAGCAATCAACCTTGAATTCAATTATGCCGGCGTAGGTTAATGACTGTGCTCAATGGTCAGGGGCACGCGCCACACCGCCCATTAAAGCAGCCTGTCACAGCTGACAGTGGGTGGTGTGTGTGTGTGGGGTGTGGGGTGTGGGGTGTTGGGGGAGAGAGAGAGAGAGAGAGAGAGAGAGAGAGAGAGAGAGAGAGAGAGAGGGAATACAGACAGAAAATAGAAAGAGAGAATGGATGAGACAGGTTTACAATCTGCCCACTGTAAAGGGAGAGAGAGAGGGAGAGAGAGAGAGAGAGAGAGAGAGAGAGAGAGAGAGAGAGAGAGAGAGGTTGGGGGGGCTGTGGGGATGTGGGTGCTAGATTACATTCAGCTCTTCAGGGCGAATTACATTGTAAAGCCCCCCCCCCACACACACACACACACCTTTCTAAGCACGCTCGCTGTAATATGATTAGTGTACATAAAGACATGTCTGGCGTGTAATTCACTGCTCTCGCTAATGAGGCCCTGTCTGAACCCCTGGACAGACCCTCCCCTCCCCTCGCCTTAACCTGCCTCTCTCACCTGCACCATATCTCCCTCTTATCTCTCACCCACTGTCTCATTTGGCTGGTGTCTCACTGCTGTCGGGGCTCTGATGGAGTCGAGCTGAAGTGGACAGAGGAGACTAGCGATCATCAAGCAACGTCGTGAGACAAGAGCCAGTGATACTGGTCCTTGATTGGTATTTTCATGAAGCCTTTAATATCTCTGACAACTGAATGAATCATCATTTTGAATGACTGTATCTACAGTGTGCATGGTTAAAGGAATACAGTACATATTGTTAATATATCCTGTTGAGATGCCATTGAAGATCGGCCCTGGAAGAAGGTAGTCATCGACTAGACCATTTAGACCCATAGGAGGTCCCCCAAATTATTTGATCCCAAATGTATTTTCTTCCAAAAAATTGAATGTCAGAAAATAAACATTAACATAAATACAATCTGTGCCATAAAAATATAAAATGGTCAATTATTGTATTGGCTTAGTTAGTGGTCTACTAGTACACATGGGACTATAGGCCACCCTACACATTATTGTTGGTCCAGCAACTAAATGTTTTATACCATATGTGTTAGGGGGTCCTTGTGCCGTGTTTCTATTAGCCAAGGGGTTCTTAGCCCGAAAAACATTGAAGACCTCTGAATTAGACATTTACCTTGGAATGAGTAGGAACAGTTATGTTCCACACAGTTGCAATCAGGGTTGGTTAGTGAGATGCCGTTGAAGTCAAGCGTGTTTCTAAATGGTGAGAGATGTAGATGATCCCTGGACACCCTTGCCCCACTTAAAACACATACAGTCTCCTTTACCCACACTGCTCCCTGGTACCACCAAGAACTAATGGGAGACGTCTTGAGCGTCAATTGAAAAGGGGACAGCCCTAAATTCTCACTTACAGGTTTATACACAGAACACACCAGAACATCGTACTTCTCTAAGATGATAAATTCTGGAAAGAATTACTCAAAGCTTTGTTTTTTCCACAGTTAACCATTTGCTTCTCCCTCCTGACCGCTTCCCCTCAGACACTTCCCCAGAACTGTGCAACAAGTTTTTGAACTTTTTTAATGCTAAAATACTCAACAACCACCAGCACATACTCAATCACAGACCCACAGTCATTAACCTTCCCTACATGACCACCTCAGAAGATGTTTTGACTTACACTTGTTTTGACTTAACTTTGGCTACTATTAATATCATCACAGATCCACTTCCCAATTAGACCCAATGCCCACCAGCCTCATCAAAGCCTGCCTGCCCTCCATATCTCCCTTCACTACTATAGTTAACTCTTCACTCTCCACTGGCATTGTACCAAACGCCCTCAAGATTGCTGCAGTTACCCACGTACCAAAAAAAGCCAAATGGTGATCTCGACGACCCATGTAACTTTCGTCCCAGTTCAAACCTTCCCTTTGTTGCCAAAATATTGGAGCAGGTGTTGGCGAATCAACTCCAACAACATCTGATGTGCAATCATCTTCATGAGAAATTCCAGGCTGGTTTCCGTAGTAAACACAGCACTGAAACTGCACCAGTCAAAATAATCAATGATCAACTCTGTGCCTCCGACTCAGAGCTCTTAACCATCTTCATCACACTTGTCCTTAGTGCAGCTGTTGATAGCGTTTCACAACACCTACTTATAGAACGTCTGGCCGGCATTGGTATTTCAGGTATGGCACTCTTCTGGTTTTGATCATACCTCACTGTCAGCAGTTCATTCAGCTTCATCTAATAGTGTGACTGTCACACATGGTGCGCACAAGGGATCAGTACTTGGCCCACTCCTCTTAATCATTTACCTCCTGCCCTTGTGTCAGAGTATGATACACCACGATGTTCAATTCCACTGCTATGCTGATGACACCCAGCTCTACTTTTCATCTACGTCTTTAGCTTCCCATCCTCCCAACTGCCTCCAAGACATTCATAATTGGAAGGGCACACGTTCTTAATGCCAGCAATAAAACAGAGGTCATGCTCATTGGTTAAAAATCCCTGCTTTCCAAACGACACAGCTTCAACAACACCGTAGATGGTTTCCCAGTCCCTCTGTCAACCTCTTTCAACAAAGTCAAAAGCCTCGGTGTCACTCTTGATATTTCTCTTTCGTTTGAAACTCACATAAAAACAATCATTTGAATAAAATTGTTTCACTTTCGCAACATTTCTAGGCTCAGACCCTCTCTGTCGCATGCCAGCATTGAAACACTAATATTTGCACTTGTCACTTCCCAGCTTGACTATTGTAAGTCTCTACTTACCGGTATTCCAACAAAATTAATCAACAGACTACAACTAGTTCAAAACTCTGCTGCGCGAATCCTTACTGGTACTTAAACATCTGATCCCATAACACCCATTCTCATTCATTTCCACTGGCTACAGTACCTGTGTCCTACCGAATTGACTTCAAGACCCTCCTGCTCACTTATAAAGAACTTCATAATATTGCACCTACGTATCCTTCTGACCTTCTGTCTGACTACATCCCCTCCAACTCCCTCTGTTCTGCATCTGCAGGCCTACTTGTTACAGCCCGTTTCCAACTATCAATGGTGGGTGCCAGGGCTTTACCTTGTTCAGCTCCTAGGCTCTGGAACATACTCCGCTCACAGATTCAACATGCAGACACAGTTGATTATTTAAAAAAATTATTAAAGACCCACCTTTTTAAGAAAGCTTTTAACCTATAGTTATGTTTTACTGTATATTTACTGTATTTTGACTATACATACTGTGTATTTGTTTGCATTTTAATGTACTGTAAAATGTACTCGAGTCTTGAGAAAGGCGTCCACCAAATAAAATGTGCTATTATTATTATGACGTGATCAGAACAGTTGTAGCAATAACGACGATTGGTTCAGCACTGTCTAGTTTGTTTAGTCTGTTTAGTAATAGTTTTAAAATTAACTAGAGGTCTACATGCCAAGTAGGAGGAAACGACTGTGAAGTAGAGATCTTTATGTGCCAAAAAAAATAGGATCCGATCCGAAATTAACCGAAATACAAAATATACCAGGTTTCTCTGGATTGCTCAACGTCCTGGGGGGTGAGTTGTTTAGAGTAACATAACCAGCATCCACTAACTTGATCTGTATCTGTATCTAACTGTAGATATTTGCTCTTTCCAGTTGACGTTCTGCGTGTGTATTATTATTTGTGTCTATATTTTCTTTAGACAAACCAGTCAAATGTTGACCCACCTGCGGTGAAATGATTATCACGGACCATGACTCGACAGGAGGTCATGTCAGACCTCAGCAGGCCTCTTTGTTAGGGAGCTTATAAGAGTCTCTCTCGGTCATTAGTGGGCTTATACTGTGCATGTTTGTGAAACCAAGTGGGAACCTCCAGAGCTGGGAAATTAATACAACGCGGAAATGCCAAAACCTGCAGGTTCTTGTATGGCCGCTTGAGGCTCAATCCCCCATGATAAAATGTCTGAATTTACAGCAAAAATAAACACTTACAGCCTGGGTCAAAAAAAAATTTTGGTCTCTATAGCTAGTTAATGACAACTGTACGGGGGGTGAACTATTTTTTATCTCAGTTAACAATAAACATAATTGTATTCTATGCATTTTTCCTGGTATTTAGTGCATTGGTGGAAGAATAGAAACTTATGTCTTTCGGAAGTATTTTCCCTTTCCAGCATGCAGCACTTCCCTCTCTCTCCCTCTCTCTCTCGCTCTCTGGTTAAATGTATCCATTATGAAATCACACACACACACACACACACACAGAAACAGAAACAGAATAAGTTTCTGTGGCTGGTGTTGGGAGCAGCAGGTTGGGGTCCATATGGACACAGATGCTTGTGGAGAGATAATGGCATTCTGGGGACCACAGGTCTTTGATTGCAGTAGAACAGTGTTGTGCTGCGTGGTTCCCAGCCTACGGCACGCTGGGCCTTCTGCTATTGACATACAGTACAACCAGGGCCTATGCTTTTTGCTTTCACTGGAATAACATTACGCGGGTCCTCGCTCTCACCGCTAAGCACAGTCAGGCACCTTCAGTAGGATTCTAGCAAGAAATGGTTGCTTCAGGTGTGTACCTGTGTGCGTGTGTGTGTGTGTGTCAATGGTTGAGCATTGTTTTGTAAACACAAACACACATATACTTAGAAATGTGTGTCCATGTCGGTTCTTTATTATGTATGTAGCGGGTTGTGGCTACTTATGGTTTAGAATATTATTACATCTCAAATATTAATACATCCTAATTTCATATTTTCCTCGAGGCACCACTGTTATTTGGAGGCATAACAGAGCCTTTATTTTAGCTTACCCTTAGTTAGCTAGGCTATATTTGTAACATTATTAAGTTATCAGAATTATTATTATATAATAATTTACCATCAAAATCAGTCTATGTTCTGTAGGAGTGAGACGTTTTAAGAGGATTGAATGTATAGTCTGGTATTCTATGAACAAAGAAGACATCCCGTATGCAAAAATTTTTAAGTAGACATACAAACACACTAAAATCTACATAAATATAAGAATGAGGAATGAATAATTAGACAGACGAACATGGTTTTCAGAAGGTTCGCAGGTTGAACCAACTGTGAACCGGCACTAGCACCGGCCCAGAACCAGGACTAGGATTGTGTTGGTGGAAAAGGGGTAGCAGAGTAATTTACATGACAGGCTGTTTTCACACCTACTTGTGGAAGGCTCCAGTGTATGGGTTTCAATTACAGCCTCTTAACTTGTCATGAAATCAGGTTCAAAATCATGGCAAGTATACATTCAGGTGAATTAGTGAATTAGTAATTTATGGACACTAAACATGACATAACGGTATGTTCTCCCTTGTAACAATGTCTTTTTCTAACGTCCTATGCCCGTTAGGTGTGCAGGACTTTGAGGTCTGGCCTCCATCAGCTGGTTGATAGCAAAAAACTCCCTGCTGGGATAGTTGCCATCAAAGCATCTCTGTGTTGCTTTGTCCTGGGATGCCTCTAAAACATTTGATGGCTTCATGATGGCTTCCCCATGTGATATCCCTATATGGAAAAAGGGGGTGTTCTTCCATTTGGACAGAGCGGTGCTCCACCAGACAGGGACGGTCAGACCCCAGGTCAGACCCCAGGTCAGACCCCAAGATTCAAGCCTTTATGGGGGAGGGGTAGAGACATGTGTCTGTGTTCCCTACATGTATGTATTTATATAATAATAATTGTGCGTGTATGTTTATATAATTGTGTGTGTGTGTGTATGTATTCAAGTCTGTGTGTGTTTGTGTGTGTAAATTAGTGTGTTGTGTGTATGTGTGTTGTGGTGTGTATATAAGTGAGTGAGTGAAGTGGTCTATAGCCCCGAGCCCAGAGAAATAGTAACTTGAGCAACTTCAGTGCTCAATGTGACCGAACACTCACACACACACACACACACACACACACACACACACACACACACACACACACACACACACACACACAGAAACCACTCACACAAACAACAGCTTGAATTAAATCCAGTTATCCAGTTATCCAGTTATTTTCATATATGAAAAATAAGATGGGTGAGCCCATAATATTTACAAGTGCTATGTGTACTATTTAAAAGCCAGGGGGATGTTTGAGCGACTGACGTCAACATGAAGTGGGATTGTGGTGAAAAATGTGTTTTGCATGTGTGTGTGTATCAAGTAAGTCAAGTGTGTACCCACCCGAAACTGACTCCTATCCATCACAGGGAGATATCCAAAAGCAAATTTAAAGATGGCAGGGAAAAAAAAAGTTTGCCACACAAGCATCCTCTTTAAATAGTTTATTATGTTCACCGATGAGGAAAATATCACATTTCCGATGAAAATGTATGGAAATTACATCAATGCTATTACAGTGGCGACTTTTTAAAGCAATATATTCTTTCCAGTGACAGTCAATGTGTGATGATAAATAGACGGTAGTCGGAGAGGGTTCTTTACCATGAGGCGGACCCAAGTAGCTGTTATTGCATTTCTCTCTAACAGGATCAACATGCATACCGTCTAAGTAAGAAAACAAACCATCTTTTTTTTCCCTGTCTCCTTTCCACTCACCCAACAATTCTCTCTCTCTCTCTCTCTCTCTCTCTCTCTCGCTCTCTCTCTCTCTCCCTTTATTTGTCATCAAGAATCTAATACCATTTCCCCTTCAGTGAAGTGTCAAGTTATTGTAAATAAGATGATGTTTTCTCTGAGTTGTGTGTGCATGTGTGTGTGTGTGTGTGTGTGCGTGCGCGTATGTGTGTGGTTGCGGGGAGTAGATGAGGGCATGCATATAGAAACAGGATATCTTTATAATGCTGATTTATCAACCTGTCAGAATAAGGTATGTCTTAGACATTAACGATATGTGTGTGTGGGTGCGTGTGCGTGCGTGCGTGCGCGCTCTGTCCCCTGCACTTGCTTCCATCCTGTCACAATCCCATAATGCACCTTGGCTGTCTTATGGACAGTGCTGATTGTTTCCATCACATCAAAGCAACATTATTTCTGATCATATAGTGCCTGCCTCATAGTCAGCCCGCCTGAGCAGTATTGGCTTTCCAATCAATGAGATGATTGTTATTGTGGTGGGGGTGGGGGATTTTGTATTCAGAACTGAGCACTTTTGCAATTTCACAGCCTCTTTTTACAGAACATGATATTGATTTTGTATTGCTCACAAACAGCTATTAGGTTACTCCATTCCCCAACAATCAACTGTATAAGTGGAAACAACAACATTCCTTTGTCCTTTAAACCTCACCAAGTACAATGTATTTCCTAGTGTGTATTTAGTTTGGAAAAATTGAAGGCAACAGACATTACAATAAATGAGCAGCAATGCAAGTTATGAATGATAAAGATTTCATAATGATGTACATCTAAAATATATGAAAAAACGTGTATATACCAGAACAATACAAAATGGACGTTTCATTTCATTTTCTCCTTTTGTGCTGGCTTACTCGCTGCCTCGCTCTCCTCCTGAGGACAATGTGGCTCTGGGAAGAATGCAGGGAAGTGTGATAATTACTGCTATTCTGAGAAGCGGTCATAGCCAGCAGTGAGAAGGAGGGAATTATTGTTCAGCTTCTAGAGAGGGGAAATACATGTTTCCTTTCCTGGAGCTAAATATTTACCCTGTGCTACAGCCAGCTGACTCACGCACAGACAGCAGCCAACCCGAGCCGGAAACGCCCCCCGTTGGGTCTGAAAAGGGGCCTCGAATTTGACAACTCCCATAAACACCACTAGCATTAGCATCCTATTGAGCTTGCCTTTGACTCCTGCCTGACCCAAACAGACACACACACACACACACACACACACACACACACACACACACACAACTTCCTGGTCTAATTGGTGGACCGTGGTTCCTTGTTAGCCCGATGACAACCTACTTCCCACTTTCCCATTAGGTTTCCACCCAGCCCCTGGTCATGCACGGGACGTTTGCGCAACCAAGCGACAAAGCTTTTCGGAAGCGAGATGTCGTGTGTGTGCCGTGTGTGTAGGAACTTGCACTTAGATAAGCGAAAACTATTTGTCAAGTTTTGTTGCTAATGTATAATTCATGTGTTTTGGTGTTTTCTTTTTGCTTCAAAATAAAGATACAGTGCTGTATGCGTATATGTAATATTATTTAACTAATAAATTCAAAAAGAAACATGTTTTTACAGTTCAAGTTTCCATACTGCAAAATATACATACAGTATGTACAGTATATTTAATTTCCTGCAGACACGTTCAGGAACAGGTGGTGAGAGAGGGTCCACACAGTAGCGTGCCTTAATTGGGAACGTGCACTGTACATTAGTAGGTGGTGCCTGAAGACAACAATGGCAGGAGAGGCTGGTGAGCTGTGCTTCTCGTTGACTGTATTGACCTGGAAGATAGTAGTCCTGCTGTCCCCTGTGTTTTGCATCTTCCCCCAGCACACACAGCCAATATGTCTGTTTGAGCCTCACGCCCATTGCTAATACACACACACACACACACACACAGAGGTTCCCTGCCATAATCCGACCTACGTTTCATCTGCTAAAGGCTCTTCCACTCATTGAGACCCACTGTCAGATGCTGTGGGTCATGAAGGTTGCAGGTTGCACACTCCAAATATATCTTCTCTTACTGTAATAACAGATGATAATGTTTGCAGCAGTTTTCCAAAACCAAGTTACGAATTAGAAATTATGTTTCTATTTAAATGCAACTAGTTCAATAACATGTGTTTGTTTGTGTTTGTTTTGTGAAATCTGCAAGGATGGTCATAAAGTATTGTCATTTGGGAAGGCACACAGCTATTGTCCAACCTCTTACTTTTTAAGTTGTTTTGGTCTGCATAATTCATAAATATATGGACAATGAAGTTTTACCTTATGAAGCAATTATTCATTTACAGGTAGACTTGAGTGTAAAGAAGAAAAGTTTGACTAGTAGTTAGCTGCAGTAAACTCATAAATGAGAAAAGTATAGGATAAAGTTATCGTAGACGTTTTGTATATATTATGTCTATTAGAAACCTTAAAACTGAACCTCTGAAGTTACAGAATGTGCAGTATGTATCATGTATCACTCAGTAAGTCTGCATTCAGCATCATATCATCTCAAAGCCTTTGATTTTTGTGTTTCTATGGATGTGATCATTAAATACAAAGGCTGTGCAGAGGTCTACATAGCGAAGTTCTGAAAGTTTTGCTAGAAGGTTTGGAATACTAATGTTGTACTAAGTGCAGCAATCCCGTGAAAACAAAACAAAACATACAATTAATAATAAATGTCTCTCTTTAATCTGTGCTCCATCCAAAAGTAATGTCTCTAATAGGCATCTAATATCCCATATTTTGTTCTCAGTGGAACTAATGAATAACACAACTATACCAATTATGTGCATGAAGCTACCGTTAATTACATTTCTAAGTTCCATTATGTAGTTAGCATGCATAAATCACAATGTTATTTTTCTAAATCCTATTTATGGTTGAAACCGAGTCAAAATGTATTTGGAGTCTGTTGTGACTCAGCAACCAGATTATTTTTAAATGTACAGATGAGCAGAAATATAACTGAGAGTTCTGTGTTATCAGATAAGAAAAATGAATTCGTGCGTCAGTATAATTCAATAATATGGATACAATTTCATACTGATACAATTTTGCCATTTTAGCTTCTGTGGGATAATAAGGTGGCCCAGAATAATGGGGTGAATAAAATGGCTCAATGGTTTAATTGCATATTTACATCAAGTTCAGTAATGGTAATAGTAGATTAATAATAACTCTAACAGCATTGATGAAGTGACCAGGTCATGGATTGGACAGAAACATAGGATGAGTAATGCAATATGAGGGGGGCTACAGTGTTTTCGAAGACACACCATATATGTTTTGTCTCTTAATTTCCTCACACTAAGGCATAACAAACCATGCAGCTAAAACCAGATCAAATTGTAATCAGATTATAGTCAGCCATAAACTACACCGTTGAATGAATCGGCTATAATCCAATCTGACCACAGGTGTTTGAGCAGTGCTTGCTTATGCCCTAGACCATCTTCAAAATTGTTTTCCTTGCAAAAACATTCCCTTACATTAAATAAAGTTTTTTGCAGTTCTGAACAAATTACAAAGATAATTCTGGTATTAAAATATAGATAACCCCTGTGAGATTCCAATTCAGGTAAAATATTCCATGTGGATGACACTGCTCTTTAGTAAATTAAGATGAAATACAGCATAAACATTTTTTTTTTTCATTTTCGCCTGACATAATGCTATTTATATTGATGAATACTTTATTGGAATTATGCATCTGCAACTTTTTTACACTATAGGACTACAAAACATAGAGAATATTTGTCAAGGATTGGGGCATTGTGAGTGAAATATATAAAAATACTTATGGGTTTTATATATCAATGTCAGAAATTTTGAAATATGTCTGGTAGTTTTACATGCATGTTTAGGTCTATACACAGACATTTGTGTGCTTATATATGGTATAATATATATATATATACATACACACTACATATGTACTAATCTACAGTCTGAGTCCAAAGCGTCTAATATCTCTCACTGATAAATTTTATTCCAGCCCTGTTTGGTGCGAAAGATTAAGTTACTTGCTAGCAAGAGCTGTGATTGGCCAAATTTGACATGTGAATTTGACATGTCACCGTTGATGGTCACGCTAGAAGATGTTTAAGTGTATATTATGAGTAGGAATGGTACGATCCAGTTTTTCAGTCCCGATACCGATACCGATACAGATACCGGCACTTTGGGTATCGGCCGATACCAAATACCAATCCGATTCCAGTGTTAAATTAAGTTTTAAATTAAGTTGCAGTAAAGTAAATGACAGCTAATCTCTATTTTAGGACTTAGATGCATTTTAGAAACCTGCTGCTGATAGTGTGGCCTGGGTTGGTTAGACATGGCTGATGCTTGACAGTAGACCTATGCGTGGAAATTAATTGAATTGGTATCAGCCCCATGGATCAGTTACAAATGTCCAATTGTCACAGATACTGATTCAGCTGTTTAAGTCAGAATCGGACCTATATCTAATCTCAGTATCGTATCGGTGCCATCCTTATGAGGTAAGCTCTAAGTAGTTTATGCTGAGTGTGTGTGCATACTGTAATTGCAGTGCATTTTCTCACACTGAGCCAGAGGATTGTCCCGGGTTGCATTGCAGGTTATTTGAAGTGCGGCTGGTGATAATAAGGATCCAATAAGGATAAACAGTTGAAACATGTGTAAACGAGGGGAAACCCGGTGGCCCAGTGAATAGCACTGTGGCCTCATAGCAAGAAGGTCTCGGGAAGCACCTTCACGAAGCTCACATTCAGCGGCAATGTACAATGCATTGAAAGCATGTGGGTGTCATGCTGGGAGCCGGAAAACCATGCTCAGTGTCTCCTGTGTCTCTGCAAGAACGCAAAGCTTTCAAATGCAAAGTGGAGGAAACCCTGGCTCCATTGCGGGATAAACACTCATTGCATCACAACAATGATCAGAAACAACATCTGACTGTGTAAAACATCAAATCTGTCAATGTTAAAGAGTTGTGGAATTGCAGAAACCTTCACCCAAAAAGAGCTATACCGGGACAGCCTGCATCCTCCTCCTCACACATCCACCCTCTGCCTCTACCTCCCATTTCCAAAAGATAAATAAATAATCCTTCACCTTAACACCCCTCTTTACCATTGCCCCTGAGATGCAAGGGGCTTCGCAGGGGACATGGGCTACAGATGAGGGACATAATAAAAGAGCAGTGTTTTAATTGACATGCTTAAAGTTCTCCACTAGATAATTATGGCTAACAGCTGTAGGTGGTGCAACACACAACAATGGAACTTATTAGCATTCTGCTGGAGCTGCTAGCAAAAGCGGCCAAGATTGCCTGGCCATTGTGTAGGTATATGGCAACAATGTTCAAACATGCATGATGCAATGCATAAAGACACGCACACACACACACACACACGCACGCACACACACACGCACACACCAGAATGCATGTCTACACAGGCTCACAGGTTTTCCCAAGATCCTTTGAGAAAACACTATAAAATTCGAAAACAACCTGGTATTGATGAGTTGTGATATTTTTGTAATGCTGTTTTACGTTTAGGGTCACAATTCCTCAAAACCACATTCTGTGCTCTGCCCCATAGCTATAGCAGACCCTGCTGTGCCTAGAACTAATTATGAATTAATTAACATTACACTTATGAGAGGACACTTTTAAACAGAGAGAGAGAGAGAGAGAGAGAGAGAGAGAGGGGGGGGGGGGGGGCAG
>JAODTR010003402.1:0-12811 GCA_025399935.1 Amblyopsis rosae
AGTCCTGGTGAAACCAACTGTAATGCTGCTGTCTAGTATTGGCTATTTAGTATGTGGTGCTGGGAGGTGTGTCAAAAAGAGGAAATGCACAGTCTGATGTACACCTGATGGATTACAGCAATAAATGTCAAGTATGTATCTGCTGCTATAACCTGGTTTCAGCATCACATTCTTTTGTAAGGAGTTAACATGTCATTTTAGGGGAAAGTCTACATTTGTCTTTTGTACCTAATGGATTTATTTGAGGTATGCAACTCTACCATGATAAACTATGGTTGGCGTGGCTGATGATCATTTGATAATTAACCTGTTGACCTACAACTTAAAAATAACAACCTAGATTACTAAATAGTTGTGGGCTTTAGTGTTTATTGCTTAGTGCACTATCATTGCTAACTTTTATTATGAGACACTTATACATTTATAGCATCTTAAAATAATTTACAATATCTTGCGGTACGCACATTTCCATCTACAACCATATGAATAGAAGACAAGCGACACAGCGGAGTCTGTAATTCATTATACTTCCAATAGGTGGCATCAGTATCTTGCAGCAACGGTAGGTTTGAATGGATAGTGCGCTGTGTCGACCGGAAGAGACGGGTGTTTACATTCATACTCTAATAAGTCTATGATTCGCACTGTACCAGAAAAGCACTGGTCAATGTCACACATACGTGTTATGAATATATGAATTGAGTGAGGTCAGATAACCCTCTAACGACGAACGTTATGGTTAGAACTGTGGAATAATGCGGAAAAAGGTTGACATAGGTAAGACATCTGTGCATGCAGTCGATAAGTATATTCGCGCTGCCTATATCTTTCCATTGAAATTGCATTATCACGCATTTTAAACGAATCATCAAAACAATCAAACATTTTACAAATATATTATGGATGCTATAAATATGATGGCCGTTGCTGGCTGATGTGGAACCACCAGCACAATTTCCTAAATGTCCAAAGAAGTGGAAGTCATGGGAAAAGAGGAGACTGTAGCGTGTGATACCAAGAACCTTTTCAAAGACCTCGATTTTCCTCCGGACGATACGTCCCTGTTCTCTGATTACTCCACTCCCATTGCCAGGCTACAAGGTGAAATCACCTGGTGCAGGCCAGAGGTAATGTCATTCAATGCTAGGACTGGCATAATCCGTTTTATAAATGTTGTTATGAACGGGATGTCTTCTATTTCTCTCTTACGCTGCCTACCATTTCAGGAGATTTGCAAGGTTCCAGTTCTCTTCCCAGACAACGTCAACAAGGGCCAAGCCAAGCAGGGCTTATTAGGAGACTGCTGGTTTCTTTGTGCCTGCACCATCTTGCTCAAGAACAAACATCTCATGAACAAGGTTTAGATGGGTTTTTCCAACACCTCTCAATAATGGTGTTCACAATCTGTCGTACTGAATCTGTCTGACTATAAAATGTCATAGGTGCTGCTCCCAGATCAGCCCCAATGGGGAGACTGCAGGTACCAAGGCTCCTTCCGGGTTTGCCTCTGGCAGCAGGGACACTGGAGGGAGGTGACTGTCGACGACCGCCTTCCATGTATTGGATCTGCTCTTTGCTTCTCTAGGTGCCATGACCCCACAGCCTTTTGGGTAGCGCTGCTAGAGAAGGCATATGCCAAGTAAGCTTTGTTTTCTCAAGCAATGTATTGTACACAGGGTCTCACAGGGTTAACCGCTCAAGGGTATTGCTTTGACCTTTAGTTAAGGGAGAACTGGCACACTACTACAAAGTTAAACAACATAAACTTACAGTTTAGAACTAGCATTTACTGTACACTCCTGTCCAGTTACACTGTTCTTTATTACTTATTAATAATATAATAATAATGAACTCTCTGACAACAACATGAAGTTGTAGTGTGTTCTGAAGAGTATTCCATGACAACACAGCGCAAAATATGAGAAAGCTGATTTACCGAGTTCTAAGCAAATCTTCGGTAACCTGTGGAGCAGCCATCTTGTGACTAAAAATGATGACAACTGTTTAGCGAGTGATGTAGATATGAAGGGAGTTTTCCCAGTATGGCTTTGTAAATAAAAATACACCAATTTCAGCTGTGAAAACAAATGAAAAGCCTTTCTCCGTCTGCTAGGCTCCATGGCTCGTATGAAGGACTGTGGGCCGGGCAGGTGTCTGAAGCGCTGGTGGACTTGACTGGAGGTCTTGCTGAGCGCTGGTCCCTGGGGCCTGGAGGGCCACAGAATGAGGAGGAGGAGGAGCAAGGCTCAGGCCAGGGTATCGAGCGTGCTAAGAGAAGGCTAGGCTCCGCCCTGCTGAGAGATGGCTGTGGTCTCAGCTGCTCCACTCACAGCAGCCCCGGAGGTCAGGATGGGTATTGCAATCTGAAATAAAGCCTATGGAGAATACCCAGTGTGTTTTAAGTGTGAAGGCCCCCTTGTCTCTCCTGCAGGTGTCAGAGAGCTGGAACAGTACCACGCCCTGAGTGTGATGGAATGGCTGGACGTGAGGACCTTGGCGGGGGAGCAGTTACGCCTCCTTAAAATCAGAAACCCCTGGGGAAGACGCTACTGGGGAGGAGACTGGACCGAGAGGTACGTACGCACGCGTGCACATGTGAGCGATCATGCTTTTCTTGTTTTTACTTTACTCGGGGATCATGGGATCTCTCTCTCTCTTCCCCCCTCCCTCCCGAGTGCAGTGGGGCAGGCTGGAGCTCTGTGGAACCTACTTGTGCCAGGGACCTGCTGGCCAGAACAGAAGAAGGCGAGTTCTGGTTGGACGAATCAGAATTCTTGTCCCAGTTTGATGATGTCACTGTGGGATACCCCATCAATGAGCAGGGACATTTAAAGAGC
This sequence comes from Amblyopsis rosae, assembly GCA_025399935.1. Classification (NCBI taxonomy): domain Eukaryota; kingdom Metazoa; phylum Chordata; class Actinopteri; order Percopsiformes; family Amblyopsidae; genus Amblyopsis; species Amblyopsis rosae. Next base: position 2,838 of record JAODTR010003402.1, read on the forward strand.
ATCTATACGGGTAAAGTTCTTATGAGGATAAAGTTCAGTTTTAACCTAACAATTTTTGATTTATTGTTTATTGTTGTTAGTTACTGCGTTTGGTCCTTGACAACTGCTATCTTCAATAGGGAATCTGCTGCCTCACAGACATCAGATGTTTGGTCAGTGGGTAAAAGGCTGCACTGCCGGTGGTTGCCGCAACAGTAGTAGTTATGGCAATAACCCCAAATTCTGGCTTAAAGTGAGAGAGCGGGGAGAGGTGCTGGTATCCTTGTTACAGCATAAGAAGCACAAGAGGACTGAACAGTACACACAAAGGCCACTAGAGGTTAGCAACAGCCCAAAGAGCCAGCAGTACCATGCTATTGCTCTCCACATGTGGAAGGTTTGTAACACTGGATGACCACTCATGTTATTATATGTGAAACATAGTACTGTACACACTTCAAATCAGAGGATGTATTGCTAGTATTATTTTTTTTATTTTGTGTACAGTAACTAAAATTAATGCTTTTCTAGGAATTTGCTATTGTACCTCTCTCAACGTACAACACACACATTAACATGGGTGTGACCTGGCTCTGTGATGTTATCAAGGTGGAGAGAAAGCACTTGAACCTGAGTCGGCTGTTGAACAAGCCTCCCAGTGCCTCCACACGCTGCCACGCCTATGAGAGGGAGGTGATAGTCCACCGCCACCTGGAGCCTGGCTACCACCTCCTGGTCCCCAGCACCTTCCTACCAGGAGCAGAGGCCAGCTTTGTCATCAGGGTCTTCTCCTCCTCACCCATAGGCCTCAGGTAACAGTCACTGAGCTGCTACATGCGCTGCTAAAAGCCTACACGCAGAATGACTTTTGACGGATTTAGGTGAATTTTCTCATCAATTTAATGTGGAACGTAAATGTGTGAAAAGGCCAAGCGCTGTTCAGATGGTAACTGTGAACAGGGTGACAATACAGTAGCTACCGGGGTTTTGGGAGATGTATTCACATGATGCTCACAGGCCTGTGTGCATCTCCACTCACAAGGCACACTTCCACAACAGCATTTTTTCAGTGCCAACGAGGAAAAAACACACTCAAAAACACCACACAGACCCTTTTTTCTTTTACATATCTCAATCTCTGAGTCTCTGTCATAGTCTTTCCCCTGCCCATTGTTTTGGTCAGCATTGCTAATACTATTACTAATACTGCACGTCTTAACAAATAGCGGCCTCCACGAGCTACAGTACGCACAATGAATCTAATGTACCTGTGCAAATGGCAATTAAAAGCTTAATTGTTTATTGGTGGAGTGCTCATTTAAGTTTAGACATCCTTGAATCGGGCTGTGTAAAGAAAGTGTAAAGGCCAACACCCACTGATGACATCATTCTGTGGTGCGTCAGTGTATGATGCTCAAAACAAAGACAATTGACAAAGGAGCTCAACATTGACAGATCCAATGCATTGTTATGACACTGAATAGAACATTGTTATTAACCTTGGCATCTACACATGTCAGACATTGCCAGTGGGACGTTATTGCCCCATTCAAAAAAGTACGCTCTTAACGCTGTAGTCTATTGACGTGTGTCCAGGGTTGGGAAGTTACCAGCTAAAATAGATGAAGGTTTTTTAAATTTTTTTATGAGATGATTACTTGGACTCCTTCTAGGACTACTAAATTTAAAAGGAGAGTTGGTAGAAGAAAAATGCTTAAAACAATTAGCTGTTCTCTTATTAACCTTTCATTAACATCAATCAATTAATAATAATAATAATAATAATACATTTTATTTTGGACGCCTTTCTAAACACTCAAGGACATCTTACATAGCAAATATATAGATACAAACCAGTTGGCTGAAATATACATACTATAGAAATAAACATTTGATCTGAGAAATATATACAAAATAAACAAAATATAATGAAACAGTCAGTTGAGAGTGGAACAAAGAGTCAAACGTCTTTAATAATATAATAATAAATAATTGAAATGAAGTCCTACTTTTTTCTGATCCCCGAGTAACATAAACGGTCACATAGATAAAACGATTTGGCGCGCCAATGAAGTTAATTGTTTTGGATGGCATTTCAAATAACAATGTTTAGGCGTAAAGTAATCTAATGGAAAGTAATCAGAATATGTAACAAAATGTAGGTAATCCAAAAATGACTTTCCTGATTATAATTTGAGTCTGGTAACTAGTAACTGTAACGGACTACATTTAAAAGGTATTGTGTCAGTTGCCTCCAGGGTGTTGGCCTAAAGTGTTTGTGTGTTCTGGATGTCTTCTTTAGTGTACCATTTAACTATGCTGTGTTTTCCCCAGTTCCCTAAAAAGCCCCTGGCCGTCGCTGTCCCTGGCGTCAGCAGCAGCCTGGGAGAGCAGCTCCGTCCAGGGAACCTGGGCAGTGGGAAGCAGCGCTGGGGGAAGCCGCAACTTCCCTTCTCACTGGCAGAACCCTGGCTTCCCTCTCAGTGTGTGTGCTGAGCCAGCAGGCTTAGCGGGAGCCAACGTCAGGGTCACCCTGCGCCAGATATGCCCCGACACTGACCTGCACCCCATCGGCTTCCATGTTTACAAGGTGGGTCACGCTCACTGGGTCTCACTTTAGACAACTAGCACTCCCCCCACCCGTCACACAAGGTTATTCACAAGCAACAACTAGAAACATAAAGTTGATGCATTTTTACCCATAAGATGTTAAAGACATGCAGCTCTGGAAAAAGTAAGACCATTGCAACAAATGTTTTTTGTTAACATTTACAATATTTATACTGTTAGATTTTTTTTAAAATGTGGAAACATATTTATCCAGAGCTGCATGTGCAATGCTGGCCACTAGGGGGCAGAGGGATTCTGCAATTGCGTGCATATGGGAGCATGTGTCTTTCATCCAAGCAGCATGCTGCACTTCCTGTGGAATTGGTTATTTTTAAATAAGGGATGTCTGTCATCATTTAGAGGCGTGTTACACATGTTTACACACGTGTGGTGATTCCAATAATCTCATCACAGTATGTACCATCCGTGTCCCACAGGGGGCGTTTGAGCACTCTGTAGCCAGAGATGAGGCTCCTGTAGCCAGCTGTGTTCCTCACTGCTACACCCAGGATGTCAGCCTGGAATGCTGTCTGCCTACTGGCACTTACACCATAATGCCCTCCACGTATCAACCTGACTGCCCTGGTCGCTTCACGCTCACCATGGAATGCAGAGTACACAGGTCAGCACCATTACACCACTATCACTAGCTAGCTACACTACCTACACGGTATAGAGTGGCAGAGATATGGGACATACACACCGTATTAAGCATTGATTCCATTGAGAGTACATGAAGCAGGATGCGATTGTGTTACAGGAAGGTGCTGAAGAGTCAGGAGAGGCTGGGCGGAGCCATTCAAGAGGTCAGTTGTGTTATAGCGGTTGTTAGCCGTTAGCGCGTTAAACGTTAACGTTGCCTTAACGTCTCTTGTCTCAGCAGGCCTCTCACATCTCTGTGATGCAACGCTAGCTGTAGGCGCGGAGCTGCTGCTACTGCTGCTGCTACTGCTGCTGCTACTGCCCTGAGGCAGGCGCGTTTCTGTTCCCTCTTGGCTCAAGATGGAAGAGCCAGGCCTCCTATCCACCCTCTCTCTGCGGTTCACTGTAAAGCGCCACACTGGGTGTGTGCAGTGCAGTGCACATGGCTGGTTCCAACTGTTGGCTGAGAAGACAGACAGGCAGGCTGACAGGCTGACAGGAGACATTAGTGGGAAAAGGTTTGTATTTGTGTCAGGACTCCTAGAAGTCTCTTTATCGGCACCGGCATGACTCAGGCCGACGGTCATCAGCACACACACGCACGCACGCACACACACGCACACACACACACACACACACACACAGATAGAGCGTGGATTAGCATGTCTGAGGTCGGCGGTAGGCAGGGCTGCTAATGAAGGATGACAAGGGAAGGGGGGGCTGGCTCACTGGCACACAGCGGCCATTGAAGAAGGCCGTCGCCGCTCTCCCCGGCTGGCTCAGCACAAAGGCCCCTCTCACGAGGCCAAGCTGGCGAGAGAGAGCACACCACGCGAGGCCACGCCCTGCCACAGTGCATCCACCTCACCCATGCTGTTGATCATCCTGTCCTTTAACCCCCTGACTATACCTATTACCACGTGTACCCTAATGCTAGGATAAACACCCCGTCTCTTGACAGGGTATCTTCAACTCAGTGTATAGTAGTGTATCATTTAGATGTTAAGAAAGGGCTCAGAGTCGGCTGACTCATTGCTAGAAGTGGTAGTAGAAACATGAGGAAGTAAGACTAATTTAAAGTGGTTCTATTACCATTTTCTGATACTAGATAGTCACACTATAGCAGGAACCAACATATCAGATCAAAAAATGAATGAGGACAGGTACTTTTGCAGATTGAAAATTGCATAGTTGCAGTTGTGTGTCAGTGACTGTCATGATGTAACAGATGGCAAAAATATTTGTTTCCTCATTCCTCAAGATGTTACCTGATTGATAGCTGCTGACATGTGCTGTTGCAAGGACAACTGCAGATTGAGGTTGTGGCTGTCATGAAACAGATGGCTCAACATTAAGTTTAGATGTTTTATTTTATTTGTAGTATGTGTTACTTTTTTGTTACACTAGGCCAAAGCAATTTGTATGTTAATTCATTTAAATAAAGTCTGCATAACACATTGTGCGTTTCGTTTGTTGTCAATTTGTCGTGATTTCTCTTTATTTATATATTTCCACCATTAGCTGTCTTACAATGAAAAAAATATTTATCTTTAGTGAGCGTAACTTTTAATAATTTGTCCTCATAAATCTTAATGCTAAACCCGCCGACCAATTGGTATGCGCGTACACTTCCGTCGGCTGTGCGCGCCGCCATTCCTGCGGAATTCAGAAGGCTGTGGTCGGGCAGATTTCAAGGCTCCAACCTAGAAAATAATGAACAACAAATTTGACGCGTGAGTAACAAAAGTATTTACTTGCGTATTGGCAGACAACGTGTACACTGTCGCAAATGCAAATGATCGTAAAACAAGCTCATGCGTTGCGTTATGTTTATGGAGGGAGGTGTGTCTGTTTTCGCTGCTGTGCATGGTCTGAGGTCCTTTCGTGCATGTGCGTGTTGATTGTCAGGCACTGGCATGATTGAGAAAGCCGAACAATCGTTAAATAATGGATAGGGAATGCAAATCAATAACGCCTTATATCTATAGTTTAGTTATGGCAGAAGGATTCTAGACCCTGTATACCGCTGATGAATCCTCCGAGTGTCTGTTGCTGAAAGGCTATAGGGCAGTTACGATCAGGTCAGATTTATTGCAGACACGCCGCCGGACAGATTACAGTCTACTGCCTTGTCAATTGCACTGTAGGTGCGAGGGGTCGTGTGTTTGAACTAAAACGACGCCACATAGACAGTTATAGCATTGCAACACATAAGGAAATATGATGATGCAAGACAAATTGCATCCGTTTTTAAAGGTCAACATATGTGCTGTCCTTGACAAGTATGTGTTCTGGTTCAGTCTGAAAGATGACGACAGTGGAGACCACGATCAGGATCAAGGCTCAACGAAAGACAGTGAGAAGGAAAAAACGGAAGATGAGGACAAAACTCACTTTACTGCCAAGAAGAAAGTGAGTTTGACGTCTAGAAAGCCCTCATTCTACAGACTACTGTAGAACTTCTGTAGTTTCCAATAGTAATCCCAAAATGTGTCTGTGTTGTGTCCAGCTGGCGGTGCCAGGAGTAGGTGAGCATCCCCTCCAATACAACTACTCGTTCTGGTACTCCAGACGTACCCCAGGAAGACCAGCCAGCACCCAGACCTATGAACAGAACATTAAACAGATTGGCAGCTTTGCCTCGGTTGGTTGACATGCAGACTATACTTTCTCTTTATAAAATTGAGGATATGTTTAGATGGCACTGATAGAAAAAATGGGACATTACCATTTTTTATATTTATTTAAATCTTAATTCAATTACTGTTTGCAATGTACGGTAATTGTTTACCCTTTACTTTTTAAGGTTGAGCAGTTCTGGCGTTTCTACAGTCACATGATCCGACCAGGTGACCTATCAGGCCACAGTGACTTACACCTCTTCAAAGAAGGCATTAAACCCATGTGGGAGGTGGAGACCTTTCTTAATTGTTTATGTTCACTGTAAAGTTAGTTAATTTAGTAGTTGTAAAGTCTCGCCCTGTTTTCTACATACAGCTTGGTAAATATGCATTTACGTTTTAATTCCAGTGATTGAATAAAAATGATATCTAATGATTAACCTCAAACATTTGAACACCCTCCATTCTACCTAAAACATTCATCATCTATATACATTTAAGACAAACTATTGCAATCCTTAACTATTTAATAGGCATTTGATTTTAATACACGGCAGCGATATTCCACTTATATTTTGGAGCCTAGCATAACATGACCATTAATAGTTCTACATTACCCACCTGGTGTTGGCGAGTCGACATTACATTAATGCTATTCATCTTCGTGGAAATTTAGTTTTCAGTCTTATTACACTCTTATTCAGCATCATAATGCGCTTAGTGTGTCAAATATAAGGCTTCAAAAGATACAAATGACCATAGCTTGCTCAATCAATCGACAGTGGCTTCACTTCAGATGCACTTGACTGTACAACCTCTCTGTGTATGTTCAGGACAATGCCAACAAGATGGGTGGTAAATGGATAATCCGTTTAAGGAAAGGCTTGGTGTCTCGCTGCTGGGAGAACTTGATCCTTGCTATGCTGGGGGAACAGTTTATGGTGGGCGAGGAGATCTGTGGGGCGGTGGTGTCCGTACGCTTTCAGGTAGCCAAATACATCTGATGCAGTACCTCAGTGGGTAGTTTGGTAGGTTCTACTGTAGGTAAAGCACTATTGCCCTTTTGTTGAGATCAGATCTATAGCTTCCTCCCCTCAATATAAGATACATGCAGAGTGCCTTGCATGAGATAATATCTACTTCACAGAACCTGATGAACTAGAAACTGTTTTTCCTCAACCCATGTAACTTGAGAATACACAAACAGTAAGGATGACAGTAGGCTGGTTCATCAAATACCACGAACAGGATTACTTCATGCCAGACAATACTTTGTGATGAGTGATCACTTTGAGAACTTGCAGCATGTTTAGAAGTATTAACAGTAGTCCAAGATGGTAGAAGGGGTCAGTCAAAATTAAGGTATATATTTTCCAAAAGCACAATTTCCCTGTTTCCTCTCTAAGTTGTCCACATATGTTCCCAGGAGGACATCATCTCCATCTGGAACAAGACAGCCAGTGACCAGGCCACCACAGGCCGCATCAGAGACACCCTGCGCAGGGTCCTCAACCTGCCTCCCAACACCATCATGGAGTACAAGACACACACAGACAGCATCAAGTATGTGTGTCTCCCTCTCTTATGGTTTTGGTCTGCAACGTCTCGTTCCTTTCTTCTGCTTAACTTCCTTCTGGTGAAGAGAGATGAGGAGTGGTCACTCGCATTATTTGTCATGAAGACATGTAAACACAGAGCTGCATTGTTGCAGATATCTGCTGGCATGTTGAAGAGGGCACCAGTGTTATGGCATATGGAGGGCATGTATAACATGCCTAATGTTTTTATTGTTTATTCATAATGTTTGTTTCTAATGTTTTTATTTTGGAGTTGCAGACTGGGTTGAATTATTTTAATACTTGTTTAGTAAAATTACTGTATAAAACGTTCTACTGGTATTTTATATAAAAACATCCCCTTTGTGTGTGTATGTTTTATTGTCATAAGCAAAAAGCATATTGACGTGACGTTGAGATGCTTAGTCCTGGGGTTACGGCAACGTAGCTCTGTAATATACTGTAACATATGATCATATAAAATACTTGTAAAACAAACGGTAAGTAAAATAAGATCCTAAATACGAATAGGATTTGTCATATATTACTAAACACAATGTATGTGCTTTAAATCTATTCATACAATAGATATAATTCACGACTCAGTCAGCATTTTGAATGTAAGCTGATGGTTGTGTTAATAAATGTAGCTTGATAGAAAATACTTTTGTTTATTTTTAAATAATTTTTTCTTCCATTTAAAATGCTGCAGCGTTCCAGCTTCACTGTTCTCTAACTGGCTTGTGACTGGGTTTGTCCATCACCAGTTTGGTGTATTCCGGTCTTTAGTGTATCATAATATATTGTGTGTGTTGGGGATTGAATGATATGGCTTATGCCCCTCTCCCTCCAGTAGGCTTAGGTAACTTGTTTTAAAGGTATGGTCAGTCACTCTTGCTAACTTTGAGCTCAAATCAAAGCAGTATCACTCTGCAGTCCCCCGCGGCGACGTCTTGCACGTTGAAAGCAAAACGTAGTGCTACAGCTTTGTTGATACGACCGGTGTTCGGCACTTCGTTTATATTCCTATTTACGGAGCCAGGGCTGTGTAGAAGTATCAGACTACTTTTTCAGATTACTTTTTTCAACACGCACAGAGAGCGGTAAGTTAGCGAAATGCGAAGTGATATTTGGTGAATTTGACCAAGTGTATTTAGCTTGCAATAGCTGACTATACCTTTAACTAGAACGTGAGATCCTTATCGGTGAGGGTTTCAGTACAGCCTTGATCATCCTGTCAACATTGGATGTTACTGCCTCCGTTTTTGCTTTCAGAGCTTGGGAAGACTTCCATGGTCTGGTGAATGTTAGCGGTGCTCGTTAGCCCCTGACGCTAGTGGTCTGCGCCAAGGGTAGGAACCATTGTGTATATCAGGGTTCTTTAATCCTGGTCCTGGAGGGCCGCTGCCCTGCATGTTTTAGATGCATCGTTGCTCCAACACAGCTATATATTATAACAAGCTATTCATGTGAATCAGCTGTGTTGGAGCAACTATACATCTAAAACATGCAGGGCAGCGGCCCTCCAGGACCAGGATTTGGGACCACTGTTTTAGACACTAGTCTCCCTGCTCCAACACACCTGATTCAAATGAATGGGTGGTTAGAATCCTGATAACAAGCTATTAATTTGAATCAGCTGTGTTGGAGCAGGGAGACATCTAAAACATGCAGGGCAGCGGCCCTCCAGGACCAGGATTGGGGAACACTGAAGTATACTGTTTTCAGTAGAAGCGCATAGGAAGTTTTCATCAAGGTATTTATCCACATTGCTTTGGTCGGATGTCTCATTTCCTTGATGTTTGTCTCTTGCTGTGTTTAGACGTCTGTGGTGAATTGGCCAATGAGGAGTCCAGGGAAAGAATGTGTCTGCATGGATTGGTGCTGTTCAACACAAAGACAGAAGCCAAGAAAGCATTCCTTCTTGCCATTAATGTATGGTAACCATTGGAACTGATTTTGAAGAGAAGATGGACTCAACATGTGAAGGAGAAGGAAGTATATTTTCTTCTTTTTAATTAACCAGAAGAGATTTTTAAATGCAGATTTTAATGCAAACTGTTAGTTGTCTTACTTGCCACCAGAGGGAGTGGTGCAGTTTGATGTTCTGGCCAAAAGCTTTTGTGTATTTGACAAAACCAATCTAATCTGGGATGCAAATGGTTAACATTTTATTGTGTAACAATCACACTTCTTTCAGATAAATGTTGTCAAAGTACATATGTCAGAACAGATTAGCAGCAAGTGGAACTTATTTTATTATAGTGATATATTTAATATAATATGTACTGTACAAAGCCTTTGGTCATTTCTATTGGAAATATTATTGTATAAAATATATTTATACAAACTGGAGTCTCTCAGAATCGACATGCAAAGCAATTTTCCATAATTGACATGAACATTGAATCTGAAAAGGGTGGGGGACCATCCTGGTGTTTGTGCAAGTGCAGACTGCCAAGCTGCCTCTATCACTGTGCCTGGCCTGGAGACTGAGGCAGGGCTCTCCTTCTGTCAGTCTGTCCTACCTCCATGGAACAAGGTCTGCTGGGACATCTCCCTATGC
>JAODTR010003403.1:0-12808 GCA_025399935.1 Amblyopsis rosae
GCAGTATGTTTAGAGTTTTCTGTTAGATTAAAGTCCTTTTTTCGTTAATCGTGTGTTTGTCGTTCCCGACCGTCACACTCAGAGTGTTTAGTGCTGGCTATCATTCATACCAGTCACCTCTGTCTGCTTGGCGATCACGGCACCGTGCATCACGCCAGCACACTCACAGTACGGGATCTGGTTATTACTGGCTGCTGCCAGCCTTCCTGCTGCTCAGCAAATTATGTACAGTATATAGCCTATTGTATATTGTAGTAGAGATGGCAGTCTTTCCGATATGGCATGGTATTCTGTTGGGTCACATCATTTTAAGGTAACTAACTGGAAGCCTAATAACGTTTTGCTTCAATGTATAATTTATTTATATTATTTTCCATTGAATGTTGCACTAACACATGAATGACTATGGAGCTACAGTAGCACAACCGTAGCTGAGCGATCTAAATCCAATGTGGAGGCTGTCTAGCGCTTGATACTATACGTTCAGTGACAGATGGATTTACAGACTAAAGATAAGCCTATTTTGGTTCACATCACTTTTCCTGCCCCTGCATACTGTAACACAAAACATATTTTCCTTTTAGTCCTGCCTTGCTGTTGTTTGTGAAAAGAAAGATATATTTACTATCTGAGTGTGATGATTTATTATTATGCAATGTATTATGGATGGGAGGACATTCACTATGCAACCTTGTTAAAATCCTTTTTGTGTTGTTTTGACTTAAATTCCATTAAGATGGATTTTGTTTTCTGGTTGTTGTTTTTTTAGGATATAATGAATAATATAATAAAACAAATTGGTAAGTGCACAGGCCTTAATACCTAGCCTTACTCCAGACGACTATACTGCCCTCCAAAGGCTAACCGCAGTAACTACGTATATGGTCAAAATTGAGTAATTACTAAAAATGAACTTCTGCTTAATCTTGTGACAAAATTTACATTTTCATTACAGTCATAACGACAGAGCCCAATGTATCGTATGCTGACCCTATTCACAGAGTAGATATTTTTGGCGTGCTTACACAACACCAGCCAGGCTAAGTTGTAGATTACACCTGTAGAACTATATAATAACACCAATAATGTAAAAATGTATCGCTTAATGCTTGATCTCTTATAAGATAAAGCATTGAAGCTTGCCTCATACAGTACTGTATAGGCTAATCTCACACCCACACCATACACATACAAATTTTAACATAACCTTCAAGGTTATGTTAAAATGTCTTCTTCACATTAAGAAATAAGATGTTCCTAAGCATTTTTTAAATATAAGATTAATTTAGACTCTAAACTCCACACTGAACCAGTACTGGACCTGATAATAAACACTGATCCTCTGTGTTTACGCAGAGTCCATTGCTCTCTACACATTGCTGGTAAACATCTAAAAAGCTAACACTAATGCTAACATGGAGTTCATAGACCGCTCAACTGTGAAATAGACCTCAAAGTGCACATAATTGCTTCATAATGAGCTCAGTGCCATCTGCATAGTCATATTGAATTCATGTACACTTTAATGACCAAATGCCCATAAGGTAGCATGCCAAAAGGCTTGCAAACTAGATCCAAAGGTGTTAGAAAGCACTACCGGTGTTGATCATGGGGGTGACTGCAATTGTAGCCAAAAAGAAATGCTGTACACATTTTTTACTGTATTCTTACATTAATGGTTGAAATATTTTAATAATGTTTGTGATTAAAGACCAGCCAGATGGACTGAGAGTAAAACAAGAAAATAGTGCCTACTACAGAATGCAAGACTTGTGGCTATATGGTACACCTGCATACAAAATTCCAAGGCACATACTGTAGTGTACGCCAATGCCAGCGGTTGTCAGTATACGCACTACGGCTTAAGATGTATTTGCCGAAGCCTGAAGGGCTGCAGCATCTGCCGTGACAGAAGCAAAGCAGTGGGTATGGGAGAGGTTCCGAGAAGCCATGGAGAAAGACTTTTGGTCTGCATAAAAATCCGTCCACCACCTCAGGAGGAAGATGCATCCAAGCTGTGTACAATAAAGATTGGACGCTGTTGGCCTCTACTGAGGAGGTAATTGAGCGATGGAAAGAACACTTTGAGAACTCCTGAATCCAACTGAATCTGTGGTAGAGACAGAGCTAGAGGCTAATGGGGAATCATCGTCAATTTTAATTCACTGAGGTAGTCAAATAACTCCACCCACAGTGGCAAAACCCCATGGACTGATGATATCTGTCCAGAAATGCTAACAGCTTTGGGAGGGGATGTCTTGGATGACACGTCTCTTCAACATTGTGTAGAAGTTGTGGATAGTGCCAAAGGAGTGGCAGACTAGGGTGGTGGTTCCCCTTTTCAAAATGGAGACTGGAGAGTATGTGCCAATTACAGGGGTATCATACTACTCAGCCTCCCTGGTAAAGTCTACTCCAAAGTGCTGGGGAGGAGGGTTTGGCCAATAGTCAAACTTCAGATTGAAGAGGAACAATGCGGATTCCGTCCTGGTCGTGGAATAATGGACCAGCTCTTTACTCTTGCAAGGGTCCTGGAGGGGGCCTGGAGATATGCCCATCTGGTCTACATGTGTTTTATGTATCTGGAAAATACTTATGACCAGGTGAAGACCTCTAGTTCAAGTATCTCAGGGTCATGTTTATGAGGAGACATTGGAACGGGAGATTGGCCTGAGAATCGGAGCAGTGGTAGTGCAGGTTATCTTATTGCAGAGATGTCAAGCGTGTGTTTTGAAATGGTGGTACATGAGAGCTATATGAATCGATACATACAGTTTAAGCAACAATGATTGGTTAAATGCTGTCCAATAGTTTCAAAATTAATCAGAGGTCTACGCCCAGTAGAAGGGATTAACTGCGACCACTTACCAATTGAGCTTGTGTAGAACCAATTTATGAAGTGAATATTTGGTCTGGTAATGTCATTTGGAGAGACTATAGGGGTGACTGGGAACAGGTGTTGGTCGTTTCTAATTAAGAGCCTGATAAGTGTTGGTGAGGATATGGGGGAGAGGGAAAGGAAGGAGCTGTGTTTGGTACAGTTTGTCCAGCGTTTTAGTCATTAAAGCTAGGCGGTAGCCAGGCAGGTGACGCACGCAGCGCGGGAGCCAGGTCGAGTCTGTGGGGCGAGCCACGTGGGTGGGGCACGAAGCGTAGTGAGGGGACGCTACCTGGGGAGCCTCTGTAGCCCACAGCGATAGGGGGAATTTGACTGTTACTACTATGGATGATGGAGTATTGGAATACTAAACTTATTTTGTAATAAACAAATAATTTTTCTAAATCCCTTTTTGCCTTAGTTAACTGTGTGCTGGAGTTGGGTAAATCCTGGGTCAGGTGGAGAGTGTTGGGTAGTGGTGTTTCCTCCACCCCTGACAGTAACACCATGCTATAGGCGCTATGTACATGTGGAGTTGTTCATTTTAGAATATTGGAGTAATTCATATTAGAGGATGGCATAGTAATATGGTATTTGTTACCACTTTTTAATGAGAATGTATTAAAATGAAGCGTGTCCTAAATCCAATCCATTTTATTATTCTGAATGCTAGAAAATATACAATACAGCATCGGCCGCAGTGAACTACTGGTTAGTGGCAATTTCTTGTTCTTTCAACAATCTTTTCAGTAAAGGATCGTCGAACACCCACTCCTATAATTGCCAATAATTAGACTGTCATGTCACTATTTCTATCGGTGCCATTTCAGATTTACATAATGTGATGTAGCCTCTGTTCCATGTGTCTCTGCAACAGAAAACACCCACTTGAAACAACCTCTACTTTAGATTTTTTGTGTTGTCTTCATTAGCATAATTATAATGTCCATTACATCCTCTTCATTATTAAAGTGTGCAAATAAGTGACACATAAAATGAGAGTAAAGTTACATAGAGGGGCGAGTAAATTAATTAGTTCTCGATACATTCAATTGTCGCTGGTCCTCCTCCTCTGACCTACAGTATAGTGCTCAGAGCTATATATACAAATATGCCAGTTTTTTTTCCACTCGAATGCCAGCATATGCTTATATTTAAACACCATTGCATTTTAAATGTTTATAGGGTTAGAAATACAATTATTTGTTTCTGGCAGCTTTCTGTTATGGTCGGTGACAGTGTGGACACCAAAGCAAGAATTATAGAAAGCCCAGGTAAGTAAAAAGGGGTTACTCAGGGTATCTTAGTCTGGCTAAGGCAGAGTTTGTAAACCAGAAGCACACAGAGGGAACAGGCTAAACATTGTCGGGGTACAGGCAGAGTTGGGTAAAAGAGAAGCAGCAAAAACACAAGAAAGTAAGGTCACAGGGGAGTTGTGAGTGAAACTAACAATACAGACCCAGTTACAAGAAACAGGGTTTCTATATTGAGGGGAACAGATGCAGACAATCAACTGATTAGGGGACAAGACATCCGGGGATACAGAAAGCCAGGACTGGATCACAGAAAACACAGGGAACGGGGAGCGAAACCAGCGGCACACTACCGTGACACTTTCTTTACAGAGTTGTCTTTAGTTTTAGCCTTTAATTATTAAGGCGCTGGTTAGTGCCGGGCCCTATACTAAAGTGGAAGAGAGCCCTTTTAAGGTTATTTGTATAATGTTATATTTATTTTACGGATGTCAAACTTAATGTATTAATAATGTGATAGCTCTGGAAAATGTAACTAATGGAAAATGTAGTCTGTTTTAAATTTTCCAAATTAAATAATGGAAAATCGAATCTGTTGTTGCCATGGGCAACTCTGGGGCTTGAGTTTGCCATGAGTTATAATTTGGTTTTGATTTTGATTATTTGCATGGTAAATGCTCTACATTTGAGGACTAATAAATACAAGTGCAATACATTTGCATAATGCAGTAATATAGGTCTATACCACTTCCCATTTAGGGTAAATTGTAAACAGATATAAAATATTCAATTAATTTGCGATTAACTAGGCAACATGTATGATTAATCACTGCTAAAATGTTCAATCTATTGACAGCACTAATATATTTATATAAATGCTGTGATGTGGGAAAAATCACTGATGGGTTTTTTCAGAATTGTTTTACTCAAAATAATTTTAAAAGAGTTCACTGTGTGGTCACCTTACACAGTATTTCTCTCTGTGGTGATTGCTTGCTGATTAATAGTTTGGTATACATTTAATCTAGAATGATATTTATATTGTCAGACTGGATTTATGTTTGTTTGCTCTTCATTTTAATGAGCCTCATTAGACAGAACTGGTTGGAGACTCAAGCCCTGCTGAATTCTCCATCATTATATTTACCATAGTCAAAACAAATATAAACAATAAGACTGGTACTGTGCTTTCTCATTTCATTAGCTGCAACTCTTCCATAATGCTCCTCTAAACTTTGAGTGTCAGTTTCTGTCATTAAATATATGCAGCCACCTGCAGATTAAAACTACTGCAATCACGATTTAGGGCCACCTTTCAAAGTATACTTTCTGAACGTGGGAAGAGCTAAGCAGAAGCTGAAGCCCAGCAGCTGAAACATGTCTTTGCCCTCTGTTAAATCAGACTGCTGTGCTACCAAACGATCACTTGTTTATGTGCTCACCATTGCCGCTGGTGCTCAGCTTGATGCCAGCAGCAGTAAAAGTCATTGAGGAGGAGCTCTAACTAGTTAGTCATTATGATGAACACTGCTGGAACTAGCTCATTGACAAGCTTATAAGTGATGAACCACCTCTAGAATTCTAGACTCAAAACCTTTTTCAAAGACCTTTGATTCAGTGATTAATTGGATCACGCAATACTGTGCATTATTATTTACATTTTATTTTATTTATTTTTCATAGCTTTATCTGATTTGTGAAGCATGTTTTTGCCACATATTATTAAATGTTATATACATAAACCTACATTTTCTTGCCTAGCAAGATTACACCACGTTAACTTACTGCTCCTTGTATTTAAATGCTTAGCCGAGAGAGATCTGAAGGCCTGTCTGTGTCCTGTCCTTTTCATGGAGTTTATAGCAATACTCCATGTATTACCAAAAGGGAGTTTTTTGAAGACATGCGTGTGTGTTTGTGTGCCTACCATTTTGCAAGGCTGTGCTGTGACAAACATCACTCATTGATTTGTCTCTGGAGTAAGTGGTGGAAACCAGCCTGTTGTTTTGGTTTGAGAAAGCTTTAACACCTCCACCTAACCGCCTTACATTCCTCTCTACTCCCCAGAATGTATAGGCTCACACCGTATTCTACTCCTTCTCCTGCAACCACCCACACAGACGGTTGATGGTGATGGTGAGTTAATGCTGAAATACTGGATTTAGTGCCATAATAAAGCAAAGAAATAGTGTCCGCTTTAATGTTTGTGGTCAACAGCTAATGTATAGCTAAGATGGTATCACCACTAAATAACTTATCTTTGACATAGGATAAAAGGCTAATATTTGTATTTGCGTTATTTTGTTTTGCAGGCAAGAGCATCACGTATTCAGGAACACACTCCCGCTGATAGTACTCACAAAGATAAGCAAGTAGGTATCAGACATGGGCTGTTATGATAAACAATATTTTAACATAAGTGATGTTAAGATCTATTCACACCCACTCATACAGACAACCTAATTGCAGACACTTCTAGATTTCCCGACTCTGTACGGTGTCTGAAACAACTATTTTGGTACTGTGATCCAACCGCTATATGCACGTCGAAGTGTTAAATTCATGCACAATAGGTTGCAGCATTGTGACATAATCTATGCCGATCTCAGGTACAGTATATGTGATTAAGTTCTTAATCACGTGTAAAGGCCCACTGGAATAACGTGTCTGCGAAAATAAAATAAAAGTAAGCCGAGTTCTTTCTGCTCAACCAGAGAATCCTCCATATGCTGACTTGTCTCACAAATGTTTGGCAGTCTCTCTGGAACAGCTGATGGAAAAATCAATTTGACCCTTCATGTTTAGAAGGACCCCACACATTAACGTACAGAGGAAGGGAGGTCTGATCAATTAAAGGCAGTCTTACCGCTAAAGTGAATGTTTCATGGTAAGGACATATGTGAATGGGGCCTGATGTTTTCTTCTCAGATTCTCCTCAAGCAAAGTATTTAGTTATAACTAAATCAGCACTCCCTCCAATACACCCTCCCTACAAATGGTCAATTAGTCAAATGACTGATTACAGTGATTACAAGATCTCCCATCTGGTGTGGAGCAGCAGCTGAATATAGACATAGCATAAGCTGCAGTACAGACATAACTATGTATGCACACAAGTGCACCATGGCTTGCATTCTATAGTATGGTCTGATTCAGACTGTCTTCTGACTGGGCTTTAATCACAAACACTTTAATTATTTTAATGGTTGTTACTGTCTAAAATAGGATACTGTATTATTTGCAATGTAAGCTGTCCTTGAGTGTTTAGAAAGGCGTCCCAAATAAAATGTATTACTATTATTATAGACTCCAATTTGTGTTATTATAGTGTGTTTCAGCTGTATGTAAAGTCTTGAAATCTTTTACCCAAGAGAATTTTATCAAACTTGATCAAATGTGAGAAAATAAGTAGTGTCAAAGAGCATGGTTGATGATTAACAATGAAAATAGTGAGTTCAGTGTTAATTTGCAGAGAGGCTGCTTTTGGATACTGTATATCCCAGGAGAGTTGTCTACATTACACACATTGCCGTGCTGTCTGTCTTTTTCACTCGAGCCCAAAGAGGCAGGGCCTGCCTCATCCGCTTTAGGTTTAATTTTGCTGTCACTTTCTCTGGCAAGGCAGAGACACGGGGTGTGCAGAATCCAAACATATTCAAAGTCCACCTGTCAATCAAGAGCCTGGACCTGCTGTGGGTTTAGCTGTGTGCTAAAGGTCTCACCGGGCTCTTATCTCCCTCTGCTCTCTCCCTTACTTGTTAGACTGGAGACTACAGGCTTGATGGTGAAACTTCACACAGAAATAGCCTTGACACCCCATGGTCCCACATGCGAGAAGAGGAACAATGCTATTAACATTCTGCATAAGAGATGAGTCAACTGAAGAGTTTTTAAAAAGGGCAGGGTGGAATGTCTGAGGCCTGTTCCCATTTTCTACACAAATATTCAGTAACCTTCAAGTTAACCCTTCGTTCACCAGAAACACAAGACAGACCCCGCATACCAGATGGCACAAGTTGTTAGTGCACTTCCTGTTTCATTTGTCTGCCTACAGAGCGAGGGCTACTCAATACAGAACAAACAAAGTCCCTGAAGCTACTAGCAGCATGTGTTTGGCTCAAGGACACTACAGTGGCACCACATAGTCCTTGAGTGCAATTGTTTAAACGGTTTACAATTGAAGTTATTAGTCATGTCCCACACCTGGCAGCTAACGGAATGTATTAGCGTATTCCAGGAACAAGGGTGGCCAGATTGAATCATTGAGCGGAGGCAGACATGGTCGACACAGATTGGGTTGAGTATAGATTGCTTTCATTAGTTCTGTTGCTCTGTAGAGCTTCCTCTGATTAACATGGTCATTATGGTGTCTGTTCCAGTCTGACTGCAGGTCTCTTACGTGATGAACGACAAAACACTTCTGCACAACCCACTGGTTATGTTGCAAATCTCTGCTCTGTCTGTTTGTGTGTGAGTTTGTGTGTATGTGCGTGTGTGTGTGAGCGTGCGTGCATGTTTACTGTGTTTACCAAATGGGTGCCCTGTATCACGCTGTGAGTGCAGTTCCTTCAAGGTAAGTCTATGGTTCTGATTAATTTATCAGGCACTGTTTTTGAGCTGCATTTCCACAGTACGCACAGTGAAATAAGGAGTTTGTGTCTTCATTCAGTATTGTATCCCTGGTAAACACGCACACACATATACACACACATACAAGTTTTCACCAGAGAGGACACAGGAGTGGGTGTTCTGGTCAATATTTTGTATATTCAAATTGATGAAACGTTCACGCTGATATTCACTAAAGAGCCTTGTTTGTATGTTTGTTTGTTACTATGCGTCACGCCCATTACAGACACACAAAAAAACAATCCCAGACACTTTTGTCTGAATTTTTTTGTGTCCAACCAATCCTGCATGCTGTTTTATGAAAACTAAGCAGGAGCCTATCTCAGTCAGGAGCTGGTCATTCACTGGAGACTAGTCATCCTCTAATGCTCCAGTTTCTCCACTGTGTGTGGACTATCTGCTTTGGCGGGTATTGGCAGACCATTACATACAGTATTCTGTTCTGCCCACCCTGTGTTGCTGATCGTGATTCTGAAACGTCTCCCCAGCCTCTTGTGAGGAATCCTGGCTGACTCCTAACATGATCCCGCATGGATGAACAATGCATTTAAATGTATGGCCACTAAGAGCATACATGCATATATTTGTACTTGTTAATTACCCCTATCTAGAGGAATAGATGAAGGCTCATGCTGAAAGAATAAAGTTGATTTCAGTGATGGTAAACTCTAAAATGGGTTAATTTGACCCGCAACCCACAGGAGGGTAAATGTCCTTCCCTTTAGTAAATAGGAGATCCAACATTTGGCCAAAAGGGGTCCTGATTATTCCACTATAACAACATAATAAAAACTATAGAAGTTATTACATGAATTTATGCATGACTTCCTAGATTTCATAGGGACAGAGAATACCTGTTTTTTAAAACAATACTAAGCAGGTTAGGCGTTCTATATATAGATAATTTGATCCAGTGGGAGCAGAAATAGAGTAGCATATAGGCCCTTGACTTGATCCCTGGGGGATTCTATATATACCAACACGTTACTAGAAATGGTTACTTTTTGTAATATAATCCACAGTAAATTATGGGTCCGTTCATTTATTTTAATTAACTATTGTGATTTATATTGGACAAATCAGTTATCTTCAGCCTTTTCACAGTAATAAGAATCACTTCAGATGTATGTTAAGTCAACTGCATCACACTCATAACATCCATCATGATTTTCCCTTCTTTACATCATTTTCAATTTAAAAAAAGTGCTTCAAAGTGCTTCAAAAGTGCAACACTGATGTGTAACATCATTGAAAACTAATGCACTGTTGGTGAAACTGTATCCCCTAGTACATTACCTGAACACCCCTGTTATCTTTTTAAAAACTAATGTAAGCCTATTTTATAATTGGCAAGATTAATTTAAAGGTGGAGTCTTAAGGTGAAGTCATCTTGTAAAAAAGCAGTAATTTAGCTTCAAAAGATTCAATCGAAAATTTGTGCTGCCCCTTGCTTCAAGCATCATTCAAAGTACACGTGAACACGCACTGACTAGGCTACTGTAGTCTTCCAAAAAGCATCCAGTGAGTGGAGTGGGGAGCACATACTTCTTTATTGTTAATGGCAAGGGAGAGCGGGGACAAGTCTGAATTCGTAAAAACTTTGATGTTGCCACTAACGGCGCTCCCCGAAGTAGACTCAGAGTTGACATTTGCAGCGCAGCGAGTTACACATCTTCCATGTGTCGAACACAACAATATATGTCTATCTAATCAAATGAATGTGGATCTTAATATTAACAACCGCTCTGCTTTGAATTTAACCATGTAGAGTAGGCCTACAACTACAGTTAATATCGTATATAAAAAATGTCAATTCATCAAATTTCCGTCAGGTTCCTGTGTTTGTTTACTTAAGATATAAATTGGGCTAAATAGCTTGATGGGGGAATGGTAAGCTACCGGTATAATAGAGACACTTTTTAAGGATTCTGTCTATAATCAGCAAACACATAGCTCTTTAACACAGCAGTACGGGTAACGGTATTACACTACAGTCTCACATAATTAATATAACGTGAGGTTTTTATAACTTGTTCATCCCACTTTCCATAAATAACAGAGCGGAATTCGTGTGGTCGGCTCTCTGCCCTTGTGATAGGGTAGACTACTGTAGCTTCATCTCCTAAAATGAAGTGGCTTATTATAATATTTTTAAAAATTAAATTAGAAGAGAGGAGGCTGAATAAAGCGTGGTTCCCACTCACTGAGACAAAACAGCTGATGAGTTCAGATAGGGAGAGACGAGACCTGCATGCTGTAGCCTATAGTAGACCTACATATGTTTCTGACAATGTTACTTGTTAAGCCTATATATGATCAATGAGGACAGTTTCCTGCGTTTAAAGCACAGGGAAATGTATCATTAGGAACATCCAGTTCTGCCATAGTGCCTCTGGCTCTAGTGTCTGTGTGCTCTGTAGTCTGCGCCTCCGCGGTCACGATGAGAGTGCACAGGCACCGAGTACGCGCAATAACGTTGCTCATGCAGACAGACAGTTAACTTAAATATTATATGGGGATTTTACATTCCTGCGACTTTCCTGAGGACTGATCTTGCTAATCATATTGTCAGAGCATTCATTTTTTTCATTGCTATTAGTATGTAAAGGGAATTAATTGCAAGAAATATACAAAAATGTGCTTCTGATGTAAATTGCATACTACACTTTTAATTTAGACAATTTCGTTTTTTGTTTTTTTTTGTCTTTTTAATAATTTCATATTTGAATTAAAATGTATACATTTTCAGTATTTGGTATACTGTAGGCTGCAATGGAACTCATTTCAAAGATTTAAAATGTATATAATCACAAGTTACATGTTCTAAACTGTAACAAAAAGATTGGTTATATTTATGATTTTCTGTTCTTCCATTTAACCTTTAACCATTTCAGCATGCATAATTTAGGTAGGAGACCTGTTCCAGATTGAGACTTTGACAAGTGGCCTTTGCTGTAGGCAGATTAATTTGTTATAACTCTGTGCTCGACTGCTACTGTAGCCACCCCTCTGCTACAACCACCCCAACATTTGCATCCACTGTGTTGTGAGGCTGGTTGATGATATATGAATTTCCTATGCTTCGGTACATTGGGGGAAAATCGAAATACACGAGCAGGTTGTAAAGTCCAAATGTTAACGTCCTGTTGCGTGTCTGGAGGGTGAGAAATGAACAGCGACTTCTGCATGACTGAATTGATAGCACAATGGAAACCGCAAAATGGAGAAATCGGAACATCATTTACCCCCAGAGTACTATCATAGTCTTTCAGGAAATCAATGGTAGAGCCTCAGACAAAGAAGATGTAGCTATTATTTTATTTATTTATTTTTTTTTTATGGTGTTTTTTGTTCTTCAGGGTGCACGCCTCCTGAGAAGCAATATTTCATTCATAATCTCCTGGAATTAAAGATCAATTTTCTTTGAAGAAATTTAGATTTTATTAGCGTAGTTGGAAATAGCATTGCAATTTTGCGAGTACTTACTTGTGTCTACCTGGATGTGCTGAATGAGTTCCACAGAGCAGCTACTGTACTGTATTGCAACCTGAGTTTTAAATATTGACCTGAGTCTGACAGAGACAGATAGTTTGATTAAAAACAGAGAGAAAGAGATGGATAAGTGGAGCACCGGTGACGTGAGAGTCTACAGTATAGAGACATATCTACTGATAGAAACAGGTGGGCAGAAAGAATACTCTACTGTAATTACATGAGAATTGTTTTACCTTGAACTAGTGTTGACAACAGTAAGTCATTCAGAAATCGTATATGTAATGCAATGCAAATACCAGAGATCGATTTATATGTACTATGTCATTTGTAAAGACATTGTGACTGAGCGCAAACTCACACTGTTGCAAACACTGAATTTAAAAATCCCACAGTAACCTGAAATTTACCGGTTCATTTATTAGGACCGTCATTCCCTATAATTTTATGGTGTATTAATTATACTACAAAATTGCTACCACATACACTACCGTTCAAAAGTTTGGGGTCACTTAGAAATTTCCTAATTTTTGAAAGAAAAGCACAGTTTTCTTCA
>JAODTR010003405.1:0-34362 GCA_025399935.1 Amblyopsis rosae
ATGTGAAATGTAGGTTGTAAAGCCCTTTGAGACTGCAATGTGATTAAGGGCTATATAAATAAAATTGACTTGACATGACCTTGTGTCCAGACGACACCGTAGACTTCGGGACTGTAAAACCAGACTTCAAACCTCGTTCCAGAGTGGAGACTTTTCAAAACGCAGCTCTTAACGTTGTCGTCTGGAGAGGCGAAACGAGGCTCATTGGAGCCATGTTGGCATCCTTTTCTGCCCCACCTCCCTCATGGCTGTTATAAACCCAGGTATAGGCCTATTTCTGCCGACATGGCTTTGAGCAACGTGGTGCTTGGGCTGTTAAAATATAGTACATCTTAGCGCCTTGTGGGCTTGTCAGTTATTTATGTATGCAAAATATATTTGCGTTCTTTATAACCACGTCATGTGCACAATAAACAAAAAAATACTAATGTAAATAAGAGATCCACTCATTTGTGAGCTTATCAGGACTCATCTGTCTGTCACACATGAACAACCGGTGATTCCAAATTGACACCACCTACAGTATGAAGTGTCGGAGAGTGAGGATTAACTTTGCTGGGCAGCTACCAGCTGGCCACCGTTAAACTTACTATACCTTTACAGGTAGCTAATCAAACATACATTTTTAACAAAATATAGCCTATCATGTCTAAAAGAGATAATTTCACATCTGGAACCATGCATACCCTTTATTGAAAATACCTGAGCCAATATAAATGCATAGGTTTTTTCAAGCAAACATACCAAAAATGTTCTCCTGCTGCGACCAGTCCAACATGTGTGAAATGGGGTGTTGTGAGACTCCCGCTTCATATTCTTTAAGGCTGTGTGGCACCCTGTTGATTTCAAAAGGTCCATTACTCTTCAAAATGGGCCGTCCTTGAAGGCAAAATGTATGTGAGGGGCTGCCAGGTTAATGTTCCTTTCAGTATCCCTGCGTAACTGAACTATAGTGCTGCCACATGTTGTCTTTGCTGTAATACCAAATATATCGGGCTTGTGTTGTGAGAGCCCAAATACAGTGTATGATTTTTAACTGAATGATGGTTGAGTCAATTACGTTATGTAACTAAATTAAGCAACAATGGAAGAGAAATAAACACATTTGTCTAAAAGCACTGCAGACTTAAGGTTAGGACAACCTTGTCCAACCGGCTGCTTCCCCACTCAAGTGTCAATCCAAAGGCTGCCGACACCAGCGGTCAATGCCAAGTGGATCAAGGCCAAGACACCATTGTCATCGCGCGTGAAAGCCACATATGGCACAGCTTGGTAGAACTATCAAATTAAATCAATAGTGTCTGGTCCATGACCCTTGTAGCCTGTTCGCTGATGAATATCCATCCGTTGAGAGGATAATAAACACAATGTATTGTAACCTCTTCACACGTTCCCTATGTGCCAGGGCGATTGAACCTGGCAAGATCCTGACCTTGTGGAAGATGGAACGATCAAGACATGAGCTTCACAGTGACCCTGGCTTTTAACACAAGTGGTTTTCATATGCACTTTCACCTGACGGTGACAAATGAATAACTCCACTTGCTATTATATAGACAGAGCAGAGGAACTATGAGAAATGTCACAGGGCAGGCATTTTCTTTGAATAATATGATTTATTATATACAGTACTCAGCATAAATGAGTACACCCCAACATATTTTTCAGTAAATCATATGTCTCTCCTTAGAAAAAATACTTTCTATGGCATCCTATAGAATAAAATATTCCAGCAACTCTGGTTCCTTGGTTGCAAATTACATTTGTCAGTAAAAAAAAAGAAAACTAGGTTTTTATAAACAATCTGATTTAAACCTGTATGAGTGCTGAAGGTGTTGGGGAATTGCACTTCATTGAGGGCGTCATGAATTCACAGATGTACTGTGAAATACTGAAAGAGAAAATGCTACTATCTCTCCGCACCCTGGGTCGCCATGCAGTCTTTCAACATGATAATGACCCAAAAGTCAAGGCCACTGCTGCATTTCTATGGAAGCACAGGGTGAATGTGATTCAGTGGCCAAGCATGTCACCTGACCTCAACCCTATGTGGAGTTCTGAAAAGACGGGTTGAGCATCATTCCCCAACCAGCATCCAGTCTCTGATCCAGTCTCAAGAATGGAAAAAGATAGACATGGCAGTATGTCGCCAACTTGTTCACTCTATGTCCAGAAGAGTTGGTGCTGTCATTCAAAATCATGGAGGCCATACACAATATTAGATTTGGTGGAATTTGTTGTATGGTGTACTCATTTGTACTTAACACCTAATTTTAATCAAATGTATTGTTTTCTTACCGTATTGATGTTGGTGACCAACCATTTTGTTATTAAAGAATGCAAATGTTTTATGAAACTTGGTCTTGTCAAATGTCAGATAATTGTTCTGGTATTCACTGAGAAATGGGTACAAATCTTCATTTTCAACGGGGGTGTATCATTTACGCTGAGTACTGTTTATATATATATAATATATATATAGTATATATATAATTTCTCTTATATCTTCAAAGTAATTGTTATTCCCATTATGCAACTGACATGGTTTAATTTTATTTGAACATATTATTATATAGTAACCAGGAATACAGTGAACAGATTTTTGCAACTACAAGGTTGCAAATGAAAATAGATTTTAATTTAGAAAGGATATGAATGCCAAAAATGTCAGAGCAAAATTAATGGAAAAGAGAACAGTTTGAAACATATCCCTTCACAGATGGGGAATAAACAGCCACATACACTTCTGTTAGAAAGCAGAACTGTCACTTTCAGCGGGAAAATGGTAATTACTTTGTGGCAAATTCAGTATTTGAAGCTTTGCCTGCTGTCTCCCATGCTCCATGTAACGTTTCTGTCTTACAGTTGATGAAAGAGAAACCTCATAGTCTTTGTCATGCTACAGTAGTTGTGATTCATGCACACAAATTACTGGCTTTGTTTGTGTTATGAACAACTGAAAAAAAAAGTATATCAATACTTTTGTCAATATTTTAATGGTTTATATGGCATTTTTGTGCATTTGACCTGCTGTTATGTGTTCTGTATCATTTGAAGAAACAATATACACGTGTTCTGACAGTTTTGATTGATTGCTTTCTTAAAATTGTATTTTTTGAATTCACTACTGACAATACAACAGTTTAGCATTACAATTTGTGAGGTTTTTCAGTGCCCTATAGGTTATATTGTAGGAGGTGTGAGTTGGAGGTGACAGCTTTGACTCATTGTGTCTCCATCCATACAGTTTCACCTTCATGGCAGTATGATGATTACATGCGGAAAGACTTTATTTTACTACCTGCCCTGATGTGAAATTAGAGCAAGAGGTGTCCTTGGGCTTCTTTATGCAGGTTATTTATACCTGTGCTGGACCAGGTGATGCTGGTGAAGTCTTGGGCTGACTGTCAGTAAGCGAGCCCAAAGGGAGCCAAGCAGGGGAGCTGATTTAATGTCTGGCAGGACACCCGCTGTCTTCAGCTGCGGGTGATGTCATGTTGTCACAGATATTCTGCTGTCCTTCCCGCCATCTTACAGTCCCATCTCTTTTGCTCATCTCTCTATCTTTGTCTCCTGCTCAGACACACTAGAACAGCTATTCCTTCGTTTCACCCTCATGTTCAGACCTACCATCATTCTAAATGGGTTGTCGCTAGGGAGGAATATTGTCAATTTGTGGCTGTATTTGTTCATAGTTAAAGGTCGAGTCAGTGATTGGAAGCTACAGTAATACACTTTTGGTCAAATTAAGCAAATATCTCTGGTTGACACCGGTCATACTGCCCTTTCTGTGTGGAGTTTGCATGGTGTCTGCGTGGCTTTCCTCTGGGTGCTCTGGTTTCCCCCACAACCAAAAAACCAGACGAGAAGCGCGTAAGTGCCTCAGCGACCTGCAACACCCAGCCTGCTAGACCAGGTGAGGTTGTGTCTCTCACCAGCTATTACCTCATGTTCCTAAGGACATGAGGTACGACCAGCACCCAACCCGGGGGCATCCTCTGTGACACCAAATGTACCGACGTAGCTGTACAGCGTTCACAAGTGGAGCTAAACAGTTTTGATAAAACATTATACAAATACAAATACAGTATTAGCATTGTGCGATCGATGTGGAAACACTGGTATGATTGTCTTCTATAAAAAGTGGAAATGCTTGCTTTTGTTTTATTATAATTTGTTTTATTTTTTACTTGTTTTTGTCTATGTTACATGTTCTCTAATGGACCCGACAATAGTCTGGCAATAACGTTGAACTGAACTGACAGTATTACAAACATGCTATTTTGTTTGTTTGTTTACTAATTTATTTATCCCCCTCCCCTGTTTTACTGAAAGTGGTTGGAGAATGAGCCCTTCTGAGCTACAAACACCCACACACCAGCATTTTAGTGATGCGTATACTCTCTGACTTGCTCTCACTCACTCTCGGTCACATAACACAAACACAAAGGTGGGTAGAGAGAGAGAGAGAGAGAGAGAGAGAGAGAGAGAGAGAGAGAGAGAGAGAGAGAGAGAGCACAAAGGCATATTTTCTATTTTCCATGCCCTGGGCGTTAGACATACCAGGAGCGGCAGAAATCACACCAAGTGGGATAAGATCATAAAACTGCAAGGCACTCTCTTCTTTTCTACTAAATGGATAAAATGATGTCAGCATGTTACTGTGAGCCCATCAGGATCCAAAATACTGGCAGGAATATAAACTGAATGATTGCTTTGTGGCTAGGCACTATATCCCTTCCTAGCGAGGAAGATTTCATATACGTACTATAGCGTTCTCTGGAAAAATACGAAAATCAGACGTATGGGGGAGGGAATGTGTCTATGGATGCATACTAATAGATTCGTCAAGCCTGTGTGTTCTATTACTGTAACACTGGAAGCGTTGCTGTGTCTTGCTTCAAATGCATCTTTTAGGCCCTGAAACTGTTCGTACTGGTCAGCATGACCTTGTTATTATTTTCTATGCACTCTCTGGCCCCTTTGGCTTTTCTGAATGGGCTCTGCAAGGTCTGATTCCATAATTAGGCAGTCAAGGACCTACAGTGAACATTCCCCTGGTTCCTACGTCAGCAAAAAACACATTGCTGCCAGTGGTTCTTTGCATAATGTTTGTATTTTAGCATAGCGTACTGTAATGTGGAGCAATGCAGGGAAACGAGAGACATAATCATACACAAGCTACTGTAATCACTATTTTAGACACGCCCTAATTACCAATGTCGGGAGTACATCCATCATGTTGGCATGGATCAGAGTTTAATCACCCACTGATCAAAAGATGTTTGTCCCCCCGGTGACAAGGCGGAGACAGCCTCTTACTGAACCTCTTACTGAACCTATGACATTGTTGCCACTTGGAGGATAGCTGCTGTCTGAGGACCATCTTGATAGATTGCCGCTGTTTCTAGTCTTCAGCCTGTCATAGAGAGCAGACATTCTGGATACTGTAGATGCAGCTGTAACGTATCTGATTTCCTTTTATTTTGTGCTTTTATGTTGGCTTTCGGCATCACTTATTGCATTTATTTGCACCTCTTCTCTGTGCTGTATGAGTGTAAATGGTGCTTCCATCATTGCTAAGTCAGTAGGTGAGATCCTTAAGAGACCACATGGTCAGGTGTCATTGGCGGCACGGCATGGACACTGACGGGAAAAGAGAAAACGGGAGAGAAGGGATAATGATGACCAGGAAAGCCAGAGATCCAAAGGTGTTAGATTGGGTTGAATTGGCTGCAGAGGGTGTCAGATTGCACACTGGGTAATGGGCCCAGTGTTTTGAAATAATCCTCAACGCAATTCTGCCTGAAATTGGTGTCCGCTCATGCGTGAGGACATTTGAAATGTAAAAAGCCCGGCCCTTAACCCCTGTCCCTGTGGAACGGTCTGTGAAGGGCAGTGAGATGATTCCTGAATCATTAGAATGGATTATAGATCCACACGCCCAAGAACACGTCCTTGGTTGTACGGGCAGAGGTGACTGCAAATCTAATGCTGCAGCCTTCAAATATAAATGATCCCTGTGTGCGTGTGCGTGTGTGTGTGGGTGTGTATTTAGCCATAAGATCTTTTATAACAGTTACCGTTGGTGTTCTCTCAAGCTAAGAAATGCACAAATTTCCCACCTACAGTACTGGAGAGTATACTGTAGGTCTGTCAGAGCTGTGGGATACTTTAAAAGTACATGTAAAGCCCGGGATACAGTATATCACTCCGGGAGGCACCACAGTCGCCTGTGAGCTTCTTCCATCCTGAAGCTATCTGTGCCCGTCACTGTATTGTGTGTCAGTGCATCGTGGGAACCAGAGTATATCTCTGAACCCTTCCCTCAAGGAAGCAGGTGGATAGTGTTGGAGTAGCACTGCGTCAGCTGTCACGTTAGCACGGGTTGCTGATAGCGAAACGCTTACACACCAGACAATGTCACATCGCCTCATTTGCTACCAATTTCCTTTTCACTGTCGTTAAGGACTCCAGCCAGATCGTCGTGCTGTTTTAGCTAGCCGCGCAGGCTTTCAGTGTCACGGCTCAACGTGATAACATAGCTATGGAACGGTTATTTGTACCACCGGCACCATTTGTACTCTGAAGAGCGGCTGTGAACGGGGCTTGCGTTACTGAGTGGCACCTGCTTGTCAGAGGCTTGCTGCAAAATATAGCTGCATTCAGAGGAGCTCCGATGGAACGGCAACTGCATGCCAATCAGCCTGTCAGCCCGATCCCTCTTCACCCATGTACGTGATCGCTCTGTCTCCCTCTCAGTAAAAGCCCTGCAGGTATGGACACATATGTCTCTCACAACAGCAGTATAAGGGGACTGTCAGCAGCTGATAGCGCGCTGTAATTACAGTGTACTCAATATGGTAGCTATCAGTACGGCGTGTCAGAAGCATGTTCTTAAAGAAGCGTTAATGCACGCGGACAGCGTTGCTAAATAGAGCCCGTCTTCACCAAGACTGCAGAGCTGCTGCCCCTTCCGATTTACCTTCTTCTTTAACGCAGTATATCCTTTTATTTAGCAGACATCCGTGGAAACGTTTGCATTGGTGGAGGGAGCACACTGTGTTTTCCGCCTGCCGTTTTTGAGGGCTATTGATTTTCACACTCTGCGATGAGAAATGGGGTTTCACCCGCAACCGTGGATATCTCGAGTTGCGCTTGTTTGTCTGACTTTGTGAAGTAGCGTGTGGGAAGTTACTTTAAATGCATAATGACTAGCAGGGGCTTGAAAGAGTGTAAGAGAAGCGTTTATCAACAACTTCTTCAGCGATGGGAGCTGCAGCGCGCTCACACGTTGCACAAACCAGTTCTCCAGAGCTTGCTGTCTGATCTCCTCTCTCTCTCTCTCTCTCTCTCTGTCATGTCAAGACACTAACAGGTGTCTCGCCCGAGGCAAAAACACTGTATCGCTGTCTTCCTCTCTTTGTATTACTGCATACTGTAAGTCTATTGTACATCAACAAAGGAAGGTTTTGCCATTGCCCCCTTCCCATTTCCCCACCCACCGCCACTGCAGTGCCAACCCCAACGGGTATCTCTTGGCGTATAGTTGCATAGTGGGGGTGGGGGGGATTAAACCACCGGAGCACACACTGCCTGGCTGGGTGCCTGCGCCCGAGTTGGCTGGATGAACAGAAGGTCAGGACATGCCGTAACACAGCGACACGCTGGGCTGGCGATGGAGCCCTGGCACTGCCAGGCACCAGTGGACATAATGGGCAGCCTGGTTTCAGCGGAGGCACATCCGCGGTCGACTCACCCCGGAGAGTTTTCTTCTTCCTCCGCCTTCACGCCCTGTGCTGCGTTGGCGAGGGAGGGTGTGTGTCTGCGGTGTAAATCTTTATTGCAAATTGGACTTGTTCTTTGATATCGTTCGCCATGTGTAATGGCGGCCGTAAAATTTCACGATGACTGGAAATTATGTTGTGGAATGTGACATTAACATGAGAGCCCTGTAAGGAAATTGAGTCTTGAATTATTTTTTTCTTGGAAGATTGTGACATGTATTCCTACCGTATGTGTGTGTGTGTGAGTCTCTCTCTCTCTCTCTCTCTCTCTCACTCTCTCTCTCTCTCTCTCTCTCTCTCTACACATCAGGAGCCACCGTGTTATGTGTCTCTCGCTGGGCCGGGGTCTGTCCCTCCCCCGTCATCCAAAGCTTCTGTCCCCTGTACCGTGAAGCAGGTGGTCTGACTGTAAAACAATAGATCCCCACCTCCCTTGATTAAACACGCTGAGCTTAATTTACATCTCAGTGCTTTTCAGCAGCATGTCGTGTCTCTCCCAGGTATAAGACATTGTTTGTCTTCATTATAATGCACACGATGAGGTGCGATTTGGATTAAAATGTTTAAATTATGACGATACTGTACTGTATATGGCATACGTGGATGTAGGCCATCGATAGAACAAAGGAAATTGTTGTACTCTTGTCCCAACACTTATCTGATAATGGTCCATATACAGTATAGATCTGTGGGTCCAAGTGGTTTGTTTTGTGATATTACAAAATGCATAGACATACAGGCAGTTAGTGTATAACTCCATATTTCTACTGGCATGAGCAGAGCATTTTCATGTGAACAGTGCAGAGACTAGTCAAAACTTAGAAAATCTATAAAATATTTACAGTACGCTTATGAATTATAACTTGTGAACCTAGTGCAAGCTATCCTACTGTACTCTAGATCTACCCTGCCTTGAAAACAAATGATATAGGTACTAATACCGTAGGTTTCTTGAAGCAGAAATATTCAAACGTTCCGTAGTAAGATTTTAAATCTGTTGATTCCTTTGTCCCCGTTGACTTCACTATTTCTCTGACTAAAGTTGAAATCTAATTGAATCAAGGTTTTCTAAGTGTTGTTTATTACTCTAATACACAGCAATCTCCTGCCCTAATCTCCTTGTTTGGTGAAACAGGATGTTTCTGGGGCATTAGGCTAACGTTGACCAGAGCAGGGCGAATGTAAACGCCACCTGGCTAATGTCATAGCCAAGTCAAGTGACAGAGAGCAGAAGCCCTTTATATTTAATCAGCCGTAATTGTGCAAGATTGACAAATGACACACTAATTGTGTCTACATTTGAGAGGGGGCCTCTTCTGCTAAGGCTAGAAGCACAGGGGAAGCACTTTGGTGGAGCAGCATATTTAGCTCATTATTCTTTGAATCAGTTTCTGAACAGTATTCAGAAATCAAACAAATTAATTACAATAGAAATGGAGTTAGCTAGACAGGCGTGCTCTTTTTTTCTGCCCCATTTCCCTTCTGCAGCGGTCAATAAACAATCTGCATAACTTTAGCGGCGTCAATATTTAATGTGGCTGCTAAAGGTCTCCTCTCCTACAGGTCTCACTCAGTCTAGTTTTGATGTTTACCACTTTGAAATGTGCCACAGACAGCATTCAGCCATTTCCCCGGGGGTCGCACTTGTGTGCACGTGTGTGACCGTGCATGCTTATGAGCCCGTGCGCGCTTGTGTGTGTGTGTGTGTGTTTGCATAAGGAATAGTGTTTATGTTTAGTAATTTCAGTGTGAGCCTTTTGTTTGTGAGTCTCTGGGTGTCTCCATACATCTGAGGCCGGCTCCACACTCCCTCCATGCCAGCAGCTCCTCCAAATTGCTTACAGGCTGTCTACCAGTGGGGGGGGGGGGGGGGGGGGGGGGGGGGGCTGCATTTTTAACGACGAAAACAAATGAGCCAACACACGCACACAATTAGGGGGAAGTCATGGCTATGTGTCGTCTTTAGATGAGCGACATGATGGCCTCTTTACCCCTAGCGGGGGTAAAAGCCCTGCCACAGGAGACGGCTCATTAGGGCTGGGTAGAGGCCGGGGAGGGGGGGGGGGCTGCTGACACTCAAAAAGATCGGTGGGGTAAGGGGGTGGGGGGGGTCGCTGCCACTCTGAGAGGGGTGGGCCTGGGCTGAACCCCGTTTCACGTCGAGGGCCATTGTCGTTCTGGGGGAGGCCATTAGCTCACGGTGCGACGCGCTGCAGTTAAACCATCAAGTCACACACAATGGATGGCTACCTTAAGGGCCGCATTAGCTCTGGTGCCACAGCATTACCTCTTGATGTCTGCGGCTTGGCTTTGAGGTGTACTGCATGTTTGCTTCTGCTGTATTCTGTGTTACCCCAACATCATCGCCTAGTGGAGGAGACCCGTTTCTGAACACAGACGCAACTGCTCTGCTGCAAAGTGATAAGAATACACTTCACATACAGTGGGGAAAGAGAGGGAGGGACATTCCAACATGATTAAAGATGATATTATGTGGGGAATCCAGTATTTGTGAGGGTACAGGCAGTTAGAAGGATCCCTATTCCTTGATTAACACAGTATGAGATTTACACCAATTACCTGATGAATTTGAATGTAGAACTGTCAGTTACTTCTTGCTGTGTCCTGATATGGCAATGTAGATCTACAGTATCTACAGTTAATTGTCTGTAATCTGTGTTTGATAGGTCTTAATTATTATTACTAAAAAAAACATTTAGATTTACTTTCCCTAAAAATGATGGCACACATTGACATTTGTGTAGTGATTAGTACAGCGATGTGTCTAGGGTCCTCACTTGAGACGATTGTGTCACTTAAAGATTACTCTCCTTCTAATAGCTAGGACAGAAATATTGTTATTATAATAGCTGGATGAATGTTTTGTCAATGGCAGAAGCCTTTGTTCAGCTGCTTTGTCGATGTTGGTTTTATAATGGAACTCCACGTGAGCCACACATACTGGGTTGTTTGAAGCTGGAACAGTGCCACCAGATGGTAGAGTACAGAAGTGAAGCTGTCACTGGCCACCTTTCATATTTCTTATTAATGGGCCATCATATTATATGAACAGAGATGCAATTTTAACTCTGCCGATGACTAAAACAAAATCCTAACAATGAAATCGTATGGAATTTTGGGAAATTTTAAGTAAGTGTGATTAAATATATTTTAATAAAATGTATACAATTATTTTGAATGAGAAGTGTTATTTTGCATGTTTAATCACATTGTTCTTAAAGATGTTATAGGTAGAATTTAAGGGCTATACATGTACATTCTGAGAAATGTGAGTGAAATGCTCTGTGACAATATATCTGGTTAATAGCTCCTACCTGAATCAATTTAGATTTTGGACAGTGCCCAAAAGAATGCAATGCAATGTACAATTGCAGACCAAGAGGTCCTGATTGGTCCAGCGATTTTACATTGCCTGTCAATCACAATAATGCACACACAGAGCTCAAAATATGTTTAGTGGCAGTAGAGGATTAGTATTATAATTGTTTTTTTAAAACAACTTTTCTAAACTTTAACTTTGAAAATGCCCTCAGCATTTTACTACTTTTTGATCAAAGGAACTAAACGCAAGATGATTTTTTAATTTGTTACAGTAGCTATTATTAGTTGACCATGTCCTGTTCTATTCAAAAATGTGCATATTGGGTATATGCTTTAGAACACACTGGATGTCACACAAACAAGCTCACAGAGCTTTAATTAAGCAGGTAATTGAGAACTGAGCAACCATTTCTAAACTGATGAACAAAAAAAAGGATTTTCTCATCAGTGCTAAATTAATTATAGAGAATTAAGGGTGATGCCAGAATAATACATATTTTGGCCATATGCAAAATAATTGTTAGGCTGAGTAAGTTCAAGGTAAAGAAATACAGTCAATTTGTTATAAATTCTTAATCAGAATTTGGCTTTTAAATTGACATAATTAGTCTCTAATGAACTACTACACTGCTTCTACAGTAGCAATGGTGCTGCATGTCAATCATATCTGGCAATCAATCTTCAACAAAAACATTTGCAGTAGAATTAAACCCATCGTGAGAGGATATCTTTAGCTAATGGGTGACTCATCTTTGCCCTGCTACATTTCATACATAAGTGCTATTTGCTTAGCTTTTAATGGCTATCATCACCCTAAAATAATTTCTAGGCCTTTTGTTTCCATCTTCTGTCTTTATTAATCTCTGGACTTGTAAGTCATATTATTCACTGGCCACAGTGAAATGCTGGCTCACATCTTGCTATTAGGGCAGTGGATATATAACCCACTGATTATATTTGATTATATCAATATCTGGCTGATTTTGCAACAGAACTCCTTTGGCTGAATTGCAGAAACAATAATTTTGTATCATGCAAAGGGCCATTCTGTGTTTTTGTTTTGACAAGATATTACAACTTTTATGATTTAAGCTTTTTTTTAATGGATTTTCTCGAGCGACCTTGTACCATATGCCTTCTTCATCATCAATCACCATCTCGCTCAATAACAAGGCAAAGGAGGCTTGCTAATACAACCTCGTCAAACCACTGACCGATTTTACGGAAGTCATCGCTCACTGACACTGTGCTCGATTTTGGAAAGGAATGAAAAAGGCGCAAAAATAAAATACCTATAGCATGGATAACTGTATTTTATGCAGTGTTTGGTCATGGGGGCACATCAGGATGGGAACAACACAATTTTAACTTTTCATTTGCTGTATGTATTATTGCACAATCGTGCCGATATTTTTATCTCCCAACTACATGTGACAGATCAATAATGGTCGAATCAAAAGAGTTAATTTGGTCTTGTCAGGGAGAAAACAGTGGCATGTCCTCAGAAAAATGGCTCTCCTCCCTGTAACACAAAGAAAATGCTTTTTAATGTTAAGATGAATTATCGATCAATACAGACACCCCCTGATGGAGGGATCGCTGCCCTACTAGCTCTGACATAAAGGCCACAACAAGGGTGCGTCTCGACGGGCAACGGCACTCCCCCATTCCCAGTAGGACAGTGATGGCACCCAATTAATCATGTCCTATTGAAAGGCATGGAGGCAAATGGATTCACCTATGAGGCTCGCAGGAGTGGCTCCTAAGACAACCTCTCCGCCCCTACTGGCCCTCTGCATGGTCCCTTGGGAGATTTCAATTCAACAGCCACAAGATTTGGGACATTTTAATCTCCTCTCCTAGCTCGTTTATCTCTGCACCCACACACCTCCAGAGCCCCACCAGTAGAAGAGTGCATTTAGGGATAAAGAGCTTGTGTTCCTTTCTATATGGAGACGTACCGCATGGGATTGACCACTATTGAGATGCCACACAGGAGGTCGCATGCTACTAATCTTGTTTCACAACCTTCAAGAAAGTCTTGACAATATTCAAAATTACACTTGACCTAAAACTTTACCTGTGCTCTAATTGGTTGTAAAATGTCAATTTTGAATAAGGCGTTCTTTATAAGCTCAGGGTTTTTCCCCAAATAGTTCATGCCACTTATAGACTCAGGTTCAGCCAGTAAGATAATACAACTTTCAACTTGTCATTTTATACGAATTAAAAAAATTCTCCATTTCCTTCCCATGTGTGGAAAATACACTTAGCCAGTCAGGTAGAACTTGGCCTCCCAGCCCTATCCTTTGCAAACCAGGGGATAGTTGTTGGATTTTGAGGGGAGGTAACAACAGATCCCTGCTGTCAGTCGTATTGTACAGTATGGACAGTTCAACTTGTTTTCTGTGCCTCAATAGTTGATATTCTGGACGACATAACATCATTGTAACAGTCTGAGTCTTTTGCCGTAATGTCACATAAAACTTGGCTTGGATTCTGCATTTCTGAGTGTTTCGTAATGGGCTCTATGGTTTTATAACACCTCTTCTTGCGCTGCATTAACCAGTGATAGGCAATCCATGGCCAGCGTTATCCTGAGAAACAGCTTGTTAATGGTCAATTGATTAGAGCTTAATGGGAGTATTGATTGAGGTGATCTAGAATGTAAATTTTTCATCAGAGTATTCTGAACTCAAACACAACAGCCTGCAGGTCAACATGCTAAACGGACATCGTTTAGTCTTTTGTTCCGTCAGTTGTCCATCGGTCTGTCCTCTCCTTTCTGTTTGTCTTTCACCTGCTAGCCAACACATGGAATGATCTGGGCAGAGGCAAATTGGTGTGGACAGCTACACATCCCCACACCTGACATCAGCATGCATCTCCAGTGACCACTTGAGAACTGGTTTTTGCTTTCCTAATAAATATGCAAATGAGGGCATACATCACTTGTTGCCACAATGTTTTCATGTATGAGAATCAGATCAACACTTTCCTTTTTCTTTTTTCTTCATTTTCATTTGCTTGGAAATGTGCTCATAAATGCACGGTTGAGATAAGCCGTCAAGTTTTAATCTATAGGTTTTTTCAGACCACCCAGAAATATTTGTTGTTCTTTCTGTTGCTGATGTTGGCAACGCAAAGCTATTTGAGGTTTAAATGCAGTAAAAGTTGCAGTCATGTATAAATGTGTTAAGTTGAGGATCTGATTACATCGGTGGTGTGCAAATCCAAATGTACTGTACAGTAGCTTCTCTTGACCAATGCTTTCATGAATACAACTAGAAGCCTTATTTCTTTTACACTTCCCAGACACTTTGAAAGTTCTCCAGACATTTCGATGCACCCGTGTATTGGCGGCTGTCATGTTGCTATCAGATAGCCCAAGATGCGTATTTAGCCAGGTATAAACGGAGCCAATGGGAGACTACTCCGCTGTTGGGTTCATACCGGGTTGTATGAACATCCATTCACTGCATGTGTGAGCGCAGCATTTAATGTTTAATAATTGGTTATAATTAGATCACAACAACACAGTTTTCATCAGTTCAGCATCCCATTAATAATGATACAGTTAATAATACAGTATGTTGTAGCCGTGCATTGTGCAGCCCATGACATCACATACAGCAGACACAGGTCCATCTGAAGACAAGCAGCATGTCTTTGGTAAAGGATGATAGTGCCCGCGAGCCAGAGAGATGCATCACTCATCGGCCGCTGTTAGGGAAATTTAAGAGCTTAATTTTGTGGTTCTAGGCGGCTGATGTAGCCAGTGATTCAACACAGAGAGGGATGGTGTTCAGATGGGCAGCAATTCCTCAAGGAGAAAGATGGCCTTTCCCAGCGGAGTTAATGATGTCATTCCGGTGGTTGATCAGTTATTTTTCATTACCGCTGGTTATATTGTCTAGGTACAATAGCTTCAAAGGACTTTGGGTAACAAAAAACAAAACCTCACACACCAGTATATTTGAGAATTGCCTCAAGCTGACATCTGTTCTACATTTACAAGGTCAAACTTTATTGTAAGCCACACTTTTACTGTATGGCTTCAAATAACGCTCTCTGCCCTGAAGGGCACAGCATTTGACCATAGCTGAAAGATGAACCAGTAGGACATTGTGACTCCAGTCTCTGGCTGAGAAGAAATAGATCCTCAATATAAATCCAGTATGACATTGCCCCAGGGCTTACATATGAATACGGTTGATCCTCATACTGGTGCTACAGTTGTACTACACCTGGATGGATCTCCATTTTAATAGGATAATTACTGGGCAGCTAGGCAGTAGCTGGGAAGCCTGCTTGTGGCTTTTCTGGTGCGATGCCAGTGTGAATACGGTTCCAGTATAGTCAGGAGACGCCTGGAGGGGTGGGTTCCAATTCTGCGGCTAGACTAAAGTGGGTAATAGCCAGGCGGGACCCTGACAAAATTAATACAACGTGGAAGTGCCAAACCCTGCAGGTAATCGGTCGCTTGAGTCTGGCTGCAAAAGGGAGACAATCCTCATAGGCTACAATGTTTAAATGTCTGACTTTACAGCAAAAATAAACAAGTTCACAGCCTGGTAAAAAAAACTAAACGGGGAATTTGTTACCCTTTTTTTTTTTTAACTGATCAGTTAAAAATATATTAGCCATACATTTATCCATTATAATGAATAGGGGGCATAGGGGGGCGTTACAGGCAGAGTGAGGTACTGCATAGCTGATGGCCAGAGCCAGCTCAGCATTTTTGTCCATTTATTAGTATGGTAATAGCTAAAAAACAGAAAAATATATAGTATGGTATAGCCTATGCATTTACACTGGACCTGATTTCACAAAGTTAAGCATTGTCTTTGAAAATGACAAAATAGTGCAATTTTATGAATCAAGCTTGGCACCCTTTGTATAAACTAAACCATTAGCTTAAATAAAATGTCCACCACTAAACCTTTATCTTTAATTTCACTTTGTTAGCTTGATGCATTAGCATCAGGTGCAGTAGAAAAAGGTAATGTAATTGTGCTGGGGGTAGATCTGAAAACCTTCAGACATCTGAATTAAGATCTCGCTCTCCTTAAACTA
The DNA here is from genome assembly GCA_025399935.1 of Amblyopsis rosae. NCBI lineage: Eukaryota > Metazoa > Chordata > Actinopteri > Percopsiformes > Amblyopsidae > Amblyopsis > Amblyopsis rosae. The sequence goes on from JAODTR010003405.1 coordinate 16,206, forward strand.
CCTGTTCATTACTGGAGCTTTGAAGATGTAGAGATACCAGAAAATACTGTTTTACAGCTAATACAGACATAACTGCTAACAGTATACCCCTCCCCCATCCCCACACACATTCGCACACTGTGGGTGGTAGAATTTATATTTGGCCTGGCAAGAAGCATGATTTGTCATCCATTTGCAAGGCCCAGCAAGACATCGATTGGAGTTTAATTTAGTTTTGCGCATCTGGATGGGGGGAGGTGGGAGTCCAGATGCGTGAAGGGATGCCTTCTACATCCCTCCTACATTCATTCTTCCTTGAATATAAAGAGTTCAGTGTTTCAGCAGAGTATTTGTGCATTCATGGAGTTTCATACTTACTGGTAAAGTAATGCCGTGCAACATTAACTTTCACTCTGTTAATGTTGCACAGTACCCTCGAGGCAGGGTTTCATGTTGGTCTTGTTTGACTGACAGCGCAGGGATTCACAACACCGCTCTTCAGCTCTCTTAATGTAACTTCAGGGTTTACTATCAGGAGTGTGTGTAAACAACAGAAAGGCTTTATTATTCTCCTGTATTGTGGGGTGGCCAGAGATGGAAACACTCCTATCAGGAGATTAAGAATGGCTTGTGCGTATGTGAGAGGCTGAGCAGGGTCTGATTGATTTGGCTGTAACGGTAAGAACAGGCCTCCCCTGTGTTCCACTCCGCATAATTCTTTGATTAATGCAGAGCATTCCAAAATCGCTCCGCTGCAACATGAAATCGAATTAAATCACTTGGATACAATCTGTAATTGATTTGAAATGTCAAAGAAGAGCGGACAATAACATTAATTTGAGGGGAAATCATTTATTTTCATGCAGAGTGTCTAAAAAAATGTGGATGAGGTGCTTTCGTTTTGTGTTGTGTTTATGTGGCAAATAATGCATTTCATCCCCTCATTTGCCACCACCGGGGCTGTCAGACATAAAGTACCAGCACGACATGCCATCCGTCTTGTAGAAAACCCCATTTCATGTGGATTGATACCTATGTTTCTATACTCCCTACAGGCCAAGCCATTCAGAAAGCATGTTCCATTGTTGTCAGTTGTGTACAAAATCAGCGCTACAGATCACTAAACCATTAAATGAAAGTACTGTATGCTTCCATCCACTTCACAGTGGATGGAAGCATACAGTATGACTTTGTATCGAATCAATACTGTAAATTATTGAGGCCGTGGGATGGGAATATGCCAAATGATATTCATTGAAGGGAATCGTGTTCCCTTAGGCTGTCAATAAAGCAGATCGTGTTCCTTTACGCTGCCTCTTGGCAAGCCCACGCCAGATAGAAAATTCTTACTTTTTTCAACAACATTTTTTCCAATTAATATCAATTACAGACTTGCATAATTCCCACCATGCCTCTGTATACTGTGTCTATGATTGATCTTCTTTAAATCTGCCGCACTCCCCAGCCCATCCCTAAAATAAGCTGATGTTTTCCCATAACACATAATACATCAGGGGCCTAAAGGTACAGGATGACTTTTAGGCCTATTTCAAGCTCAATAGAATAGGCCATATTTTTAAAGGTTATTTTTATGACATCTCTGCTCTGCTAATGTACAGCAGAGAGCTACAGGGAAGACAATGATGTTCACACAGTATCCCACTGCTATACAAGCTGACCTTTCACCCCTCTCCATGGAATGGATGAATACTTTGGAATATAGTCAAAACTACTATACATTACAGTACATTCAAACACCTGTAATTTATGCATCATAGAATAAATACAGTATTTCAGTTATTTTTATTATTTAGTTATCATTTTGTAAAACGCATAATACACATATGACTAAAACATTAGTTGTTAAAGATATATTGAATAACGTTTGACCATAACATAAGTAGCATTCAGTATAAGGTACCCTACCCCAAAATATAAAAGCATAAAAAAAAACGATGTTAATATATTATGTTTTTGATAACCATCTCCTTTCCTGTCTTCCTGCTATCAAGTAATATCATATCTTTGTATCCATGCAGTGTTTAGTCAAGATGAGCTTTGTCATGAAGTACTGGTGCTATAACATTGAACCATCAGAATTCTTTACAGGCGTATATGTAGCCTGTACATATCCGTTACCTAAGAGGCATGGTATGGCATCACCATGCCTTAGCCTGCAGAATATTACGCAGGGTAAACAAGCTCCACTGTGACGAGTGAAAGGTCCGCCGGCTCCTCCACCGGTGTGTGACAGCCATTATTACACGTGCTGTCAGTGTCACACACACACGTGAGCACCTGATGCCTTATGAGTGGTAGTGCCCTGATAGAGCCATCAACATCCACATCCTTGGCCTCATTCGCTCAATCGTGAGTGACGAGACATGGGTGGAGACGGTGAGTTTTTATTTTTATTATTTTTTATACTTTGACCCACAACTCCACCCAATTTTCTCTCATCAGAACATAATAATGGCCTGAGCAAAGTTGTTTGGCCTCATGTCCGAGCCCTGCTCCCTAAAGTCCCGAACGCACGAGTCAGTCTTTCTTTTCTGTATACAGTACTTCATGCATCATGCTATATTGACTACGGCAGGGGTCTGCAACCTGCAGCCCCCTCCACAGTGGCAAATAGAAATTCAGTTTTGTCCCCCTCACAAAATATAATCTCAAATTATATTTTGTATTGCCAGCAATGTGTCCTCTGATTCCACCAGTACCGGTAGGCCATAAGGCTAAATGTGCAAGACTAATTTTATTATATTTATTATATTTATTATATTTATTATATTCTGTCACCAGAAATTGCATTCAGTGTTTCATTTAAACAAAACAAAACATCTTTGGATTGCCCAGCACCCCCCTTACTGTCAAAAATCACAAATATACGAGAATTAATTCTAATTTAGGTCTATTAGTAATGTTGATAAGGTAAATTAGAATCATATTTTCCGAGGCTCCAGACAGCAGAAATGGCTCTTTTGATAGTAAAGGTTGCAGTCAGACCCCTGGACTAAGGGTATACAATAAGATCCCCAAGAATGCTGTGAGCTAATGGGAAGAGCAATAGCTCACTATTTCCCCTTTGTTTCTTCATTGTTGTTTTTCTCCTCTGTATAGCTGAATTCCATCCTATAATCACTGACTCTTGACAGCTAAGTAGCACCTACTACACCCTGCCATTCAACATTATTTACACTTGAACGTTATTTCTCCACACTGTGGTTCCTCTGACCATAGTCCATGTGCACGAGAAGATAATTTCTTGGCCTGTTTCGGCGGCCATCTTGAGTAAATCTTGGTTTGTCAGTTTAATGGTTAAGACGTGTGGATGGACAGCGTAGTATATCTGACTGATGGCTGCAACAGGGAGTGTTCCAGGGAGGACTGGCTTGTGTCAATTACTGTAGGTGTTGATGTCTCCCAGGCAACAGGATGTAATGATGATGATGATGATGATGATGATGATGATGATGATGATATTAATAATAATAATACACTACATTTATAAAAACAGTTTGCTCTCAAAGCAACAAAGCAGAATATTGAGCCAATTGAATAATTGAAGCGCATGAATGAAATACAGTAAGAGAGTGAGTGTATTGCAATCCATTTACTGTTTAATCAGGTATAATGGAGTGATCACAGCAATTAATGATAATGAAGTTAATAGTAATAATACAAATAAAACTAAATAGAACATTTGTTCATCTGAAAACAAGTGTAAAGTGTACAACAAGCCATTCTAATACTATGTTATAGGATTTGATTTAAAAGATTCCACTGAATATGTTAGCCTTATCTCCTCAGGTAGTGGGTTACTAAGTCAGTATACTGTACTGTAGTTTTATTTTATCTTTTCATATTATGCCGTGCTTTTTATACTGTAATTGTGTTTGTTCAAATAACCTGTGAAGAAACTTTAAGAAAATAATGTGAAATGTTTCCCTGTATCTTCAGTGAAATTGTGTTCAAACAATATTAGTGTAGTATTCATTTCTATATAATAAAGCTCCCAAGCATGAATATCATTAGCATGGAAATCCAAATGTGATATCACAGTACTAACCTACTAAGGTTTCAGACAGGATTTGCATAGATTAATTTTGCACCTACAGGGCTGGCCCCATGCATGCTTCTAATCTGATGTGTGCGTCACACACACAGCCCTGACAGGTAAAGGGTGTGTGTGTTCCGTTAAGACAGGGTGATAGGTAATAGCTGCGTGAAGATGGTACTATTCTGATATTCCCAGATTACATCCAGGCTCCAACTCACTGCACTGTCAGCCATGCCTGCCTGCTCTCTGCACACATTCTGCTCTTGTGCACACACGCACACACGCACACACGCACGCACGCACGCACGTGGTCTCGTGTGCATGTTTTCGAGGTAACTAGGGCAGAGAGGCGAGGCACCAGGCACAGATGGCATTGCGAGGCACGGGGCCAGGCAGCGGTGCAAAGTGACAGCGAAGGTAAACATGTAGGACAACAATATTGCTAGCTCAGGACTCAGACACAAGCGCAACACACGTTACGCAGCGAATAACACTGGGTGTATGGTGTGCAGTGTATGGGTCAATGCATACCGTGTGCAATGCATGGGTGAACATTTGAGAGCATGCACAACCATGCGTGTCAGATTTAGCCAATAATATATGCTAGGTGTTATTTATCCCAGCCATTCACAAGAACTCGCATTCACAAAGTTACCATCTTGCTGACCTCTTCTTCAGCAGGTGTGAGTATAAAAGACACATGTAAGCCAAATCTAACATTTTTATCCAATGGTTAATCTTTTGCGGAATTCTGAAAAGTTGCCTCGTGAACCTTTAAGTGAATATAGTGAGTTTACTGGGCATCCAGCTTTCTCTCTCCTGCGCCTCATGTTTTCGCATCTTCCAGATTTGTCTAATAGGAAGACACTGAATAGAAACAGCATGCTCACTAAGAATTAGATTATACAATATGCAATGTAAAGTTTCCTTTAGGGGATCATATCTCACACACATCGTTGATACATTTAATAGCTTGTCTTCTTAAGTGAGAGCCATTTGAGGTCCATATTGTTTGCATAAGGAACATGCTTTGAAGTTTATTAGTTTTTTTAACAAGCTGCATTTCTTTGATCCCTTATGAGAGAGAGTTTACCTAATTGTATCTACAAAGCACCATAGCTCTACTAAATATTATTTATGGCGCACCGAGTGGTTCTTGAGTCTTCACAGTCCTATTGAGGCCTTATGTGCCTCTTTGTATTTCCTTCTACCAGTAGAAGATATGTGAGGTCTCTAGTGTCCCAAAGCATTGTTGCATGCTTCACGCTAGAGGACTATTCTCAGGAGAATCGCTTGTTGAGTGTACCACATTATTTAGTTAGTGGGGTTGGGTTCCAAACACCTTTTAATGGGGAGTGAATCATCGTAGGGTATGCGCAACATAACAATTGGCTTATGTCCAAACATTGCACCCAGCTCTTTGGTCTTATCTTAATGTCAGACAGGACATTCATAACCATTTCTTGCGCCCCCCACTGACTTCTCACAGTAAAACCATTAAATTCAATTTGGTTTTGTAAACTCCAGTATCGTGGCTCCCATTCAAAGCAGCCTGCGTTTTAATTGCTGTTAATTACGATTTGCATAAAGCTTTTTAGCAAACGACTCCTGAAGCGGCTATAATAATTACACATGTAAATTAATGTTAAGCAGATAAAGGTCCATGTGTGAGAGCTCAAAAAGGGGCTGGTTTTAAAAAGCCATCAGATAAGTTAAAATCAAACTCAAAGGGCAAATAAATGTGCTTTATTTTTGGCAGTGAAATGAACATTTCCCACTAGATGCCACTAGATTAATGTTGGTTGACATTAATATAATGTAAATTATTGTTTGCTTATACTATTGTCACTTAGCCAATTGTGTAATTAGGTATTGTGTGATGTTTTTTTAAATGTTATATATATATATATATATATATATATATATAATATTTAGATTATTTGTGCTTGTGACACATATACTGGTCCACCTATACCCATAGGCCTGTACACCACAAATTAAAATAGAATAGAAATACTTAACCTCTCTACTGTAAATGTTTTTCGCTCAAGGTTTCCGCATTCAAGATGCTCTTCCTTGCTTGGCTGGCTGCTCTCCGATGACCAGTGTTAAAGTGGAAAACAGGTATTTCCATAGATAGCACCACTCTTTAGAATTGACCGTGGCATACTGTACGGCAGGGCTATTCAACTCCGGTCCTCGGGGGCCACACCCTGCGTGTTTTTGATCTCTCCCTCCTCCAACGCCTGATTCAAGGTCGTTAGAAGCCTGATAATGACCCGTTCATTTGAATCAGGTGTGTTGGAGCAGGGAGAGATCTAAAACATGCAGGGTGCAGCCCTCCAGGACCGGAGTTGAATAGCCCTGCTGTACGGTATAGGATTATTGCTGGCAATAACAACTGATAACATGTAATAATTACATATCCATATCTATTACCCTGCACTCACACCGCCAGCGATATTGTATCTGCTTGTTGCCAGGTCGCTTTGTAGGCGTGTTTGCTCTGTTGCTGGTGGGTGTGTCTGCCCTGTCACTCAAAGAGGTGCGCTAAGTGTTTCTGCCTTGCTACATGCGTGGGATAAACAAACTCATGAACAATCAACGTCAATTTTATATAAACTTAGAAATATAATATATATAAGAGGGAGGGGTGTCGCCGACACCCATCTACTCTCTGATTGTTTAGTCGCTGCACCACGTCACTGAAAATGTTAATAAAGTTCGATGTTGGCCAACTTTCCCAGTTGCCAAGTCGCCGGCCGCTAGTAATTGGCCGTTTTGTCGCTCACTGACGCCCATAGTCGCCCGGCGCTCATTGAAACTAATGAAGGTCTGTGGATTTGTAGCTGACTGTAGCTGGCTGTGAGTGCAGGGTTAGTATCCATTATCTATCCTGAGATGGGGATTTGGTTGGGTAAATATTACTAATGTGAAAATTTGATTTTATATTTTATAAACATATTTATAATTCAAAGAATATTCAAAATAATGTACAATATTATACAGTAGTAAATCATACTCCAGAGTGTTAGCTGTAACAGAATGAGTTAGCCTGGAGAGCTATTTAGCCCAATGTGCTGTTGATGTTTATGAAATTAGTACTGCATAAGCAATCTTTTTTATATGCACACACAAACAGAGAAGCATAGAATTTGATAAAATGTCTACTCTATAGGAATGGGTGCAGACTGAGTTATGAAAACTAACATGAATCCAATCACCCACCACCACAAACAAACAAACGAACAAACACAGTACTACCAATAAACAAGCGTACTGTATGTAAACTCAGATACTATATGCTTCTGGAACACAAAGTTATATAGGGTTTTGGCTGGTGGTATGTTTGGCTAATACACAGGACTATCATAATGTAAATTGATAAGAAAATTTATGTCACATAAATGAAAGTGTCAGTCCACACACAAAAAGCACTGCATGTGCACTTACTGTAAGCGACTAGCAGCGACGAGAGACAATTTATAGTCAATGTGATTCAGCAACTTTAAGCGACGACGGGCGACATAACGGTCGGCGATGTGAAGTGGGCGGGTACCGAGTTAAACAAGTCTCAACTTCAGGCGACACGATTGAAGCGACTACCAACAGGAGCTAAGGGTATCGTTGACTGACAGAAATATACGAGAGGGATACCTAGGGAACCAAAACCTGGAATGTAAACAAGCGACCAATTTTCACCTGCAAACGATGGGCGACGAGCGGGTCGCTTGCAGCGTGTCCTGCGCTTTAGACATTAAACAAGTGTATGTGTGGTTTTTGACCATCTAAACACTTCAAATAATCCTGTATTCATCCAAATTAAACATTAGGATATCTGAAGTACATGTGACAGTGTATTTCTCTTACATATTGACTGATGCAGCTCATTGACTTCAATTACAAACACTTTAGGTGAACTTCACATCTCACAAGGCATCTAAACTCTGCTATCTATCAACTATTTATAATTTGGTGACTGCAGCATGATATTTGAAGCAGACAAGAGATGTCTCCATGAGCAGCCAATCAACACAACTAATAGGTGATAGCCTGAACTAATGTCAGAATCATTGGCCATGTGTCTATGCCAAATGCTGTAGTTAAAAGGTGACACTAAATAAATTGGGCTCCACTGCGATAACCGTTTCTGAAAACTGAAATCACATTTGATGGCAGTCATTAGCTCGGCTCGTTGGCCAAATAGATCACGCTGTCACAATTTTGGCCCACGGAACCTATTAAATGCCATTAGTGGGAAGCAGAGAAAATTATTCATGCAGTGCACAATTTGTGTACTGCAGTGTTGGTATTGTCCAAATAGCTGTTTGACACGCACTGTCAAGACTAAGGACTAAAAGCATACAGTATCACTGTACTATCAGCTGTACATCTCAATGAATTGAACTAAGTTAACATAACTTGAACGGTATAGAAATTTGGAGTGACTTGAGTGTTTACATTAAACCTTACTCAAAAGGGAATCATTGTTACAATAGCTTAGTCCGTTTGAGTATAGCTATTGTTTTAGCAGATTTTAAGGACTACTACATCAATTGAATTAAGTTATACTGTAGGACCTAATATCATTAACTTTTTTCTAGGCTAAGGTTTGCAGGTCATAAACATTATCATCAAATTAAAACCATATCTTTATTTCACTACTATCAATCTGTGTGTTGGATTATATAGATTATATAGATTATATAGAATTAGGCTAGGCCTAATTCTATATTGTGGGCACCATTGTAAAAGCCATATCAATGCAAGTAACATATACCAGGACAGTGGCCCTCCAGGACCAGGATTCCCCACCCATGCAGAACATTACTGTACTGTATACATCCCATAATCAGACCTCATGGCTGAAGCTACCTATACAGGTGAAAATAAGTCAATATTGTATGTAATGCAGATCCGGATAACAATTTTGAAATGTCTTGAAATTAATTTAAAATGCATTCATATGCTCTACAATTATACAATATTTAAAATTTTACAATTATTCCCAGAAAGGGTGTTGAGTGACATTTTGATATTCAGAAACCAAACAGGCGATACCTGAGATGGTTTTGCATGGCATAATGCCATCAATTTAGCCACGAACACGGCAGTTACAGTGAATGTGAAATGTGTGAATGTTAAGTACAACGTTTTGCATTCATAGTGCTCTCAGATATTCTCCCGCCAGACAGGCCTCTTATCTGCATTCTCCGTGTGCGACACAGTCGATAAACAGCGTGTCTCAGAGAAGCAGGTACCTCCATGTGGGTGACGTCACCCGGTTAGCCCTCCTGTCCCATGTCGCTGTGTGTGATGCCATGATGACAGCCACTGTCAGGGGAAGAGCCTATGACCTTTGCTTAACTAATGGGTCCTTCATCATCCCCAACGCCACTAGCATGAGCCCCATGTTTATTGCTCTTTATTTTAAATTAAATCCACGGTGGTGCCCATCCATCATGGTCAACCGTGACCTTTGCTGGAGGTGATGTCTTGGCCCCTGAGACGCATGTCGCTTTGAAGCTCAATAGGAGGTCTGAGACTCTCTGGACTGGGTCTGCACAGCCCAGGGTGCCTAACATGGGACCTCTAAGCACCTGTGAGGAAAGGGAAGTATACGTAGCTGAAGCAGCCACACCTCAGCCAAGTTCACCTCAGCCAAGTTCACCAGGTACGTTTCCGCCATAGAACCTACACAGGTCCAAGGTCACAACATTGTCCATAAGAGTGCACCATACCTGTACCCCCCCCACCCCCCCTCCCACACACACACACACACACACACACTCACACACTATCCTCCATAAAAAACAAGCAAACCCCATTGAGATTCTTATGGTGAACATGCTGAATAGAGAGTGCCACAGGACTCTTGGGAGCTTATTCCCCCTACAGTATCTCCAGTTTGCGAACCACCACCATGATAAAACAATATAAACAAAGAGTGAAGGGATCCCATGAAGGGATCCCAAGTGATCTGCCCTCTGAGCATCTTTCTTAGTTTTAACGGAGAGCTCTGAAGAGGCTGCTTTCCCCCACACCGCGGTACACGCAGCTCTCTCAGTGAGACACTTGTAATTGTGTACGATCCATCAGCACCACTAATACTTTGTCTTCCTGTGTGTTGCAATCTATAGATCAGCTCTGGGCAACAAGTCTTGTTCATGTGTAGTGGGAAGAAGGACTAATGAATATTTGACAGAGTGATGTAATTTGCTGTATATTTTGGAAGTTTTTCTTTCTTTCTTTCTCAAAGAGGCATATAGCATACACCATATGACGAGTCAACACTTTTTATCTCAGTTTGCATCCTATGGTTGGTGCTTATTTCTCTGACAGTAAATTGCTGTACTTTTACAACATTTCCCAGTTGAAGGAATGAATGAATGAATTTACATTTTTTATCTTTTCTGTATGTGGGCTCACTGTAATAAAAGCTGAGCATTCTCCTAAAGTGTGTAGCAGAGAGCTTTTATATGATAGCCTTTATGCAAATTATACCAGAAAGGGAAAAGGGAAATTGTCCATCCACTTTTAGAGAGGCTCACTGTTGTACTGCAGCTTGGATGGAGCGCCGGGCGCTGAGCATTGCCGGCCATGTGTTAGTGGGGTGGGCCATAATCGAAATGAGTTCATTGGACGCAATATAATGATTGACACAAGGCTCTGTTGTCTCTTTATTTATAAGCCAGAGCCTGTTCCAAAGCTATGAATGAGTACTATACTTTACAAATAGACAGGGCCTGCTTTTCTTTCTTATGGATCAGGGAGAGAATATGAGAGGAGTGCAACTGCAGACAACACAATGCTGTGGTGTGTGTGTGTGTGCGTGTGCGTGTGTGTGCGTGTGTGTGTGTGTGTCAGTCACTAGTCTGACACCTTTGACAGAGATGTTTAAAGTGTGAATAAGAACATTACACATTATTATGGTTGGTTAGGGACAACATTGCAGAGTGTCAAAATTAGAGTAATACATTTGAGTAATATTTTGTACATCTCATATTCATCAGATCAAGTTGGTTATGTTTGTTCTGAAATGGCTTTCAGCATTACACTTAGCTATAATTCATAGATAACGCTTTGTTGAGCAAGAGGTCTGACTGTAGCAGCAGCTTTTAAAAAAGTGTCTAATGTAATTATTCAATGGGCACATTTCATTGCAATTTGCATCCTTTACTACTAATTTGCTATTCAGTTTAAGAGCATCAAAATTGCTTTGGGTTTACAAGCTTATGGATCACTGGCTCCAGGGTCAGACCCATTGCTGAAAATTGAAACGAATAAATAGTCAAATAAAGTATAAAAAATATATTTGACATTTTCTCTATTCACAGCCATATGCCTTACTAATGGAAAAGTGAATGAGGTTGAATACACATCTAAATGTATGGTTCAAATCTATACAGTAGTTATCATAGCTTTTTTATCCCACACCGTTCTCTAACGTTGCCTGTACATTCGTGTGCCCTTGTTCTCTTTTTTCTTCTGTAAACATTAATACATCTGACATGAAGGTCACTATAGCTTAATATTGAGAGGCGTCCTTTGAAGTAGAAAACATATATCATGACATCAATAGTTACTGTATGTACTGTACGGTAATGATTAAAAGGTAAGGTCAGCTATTGCAAGCTAAATGTAAGCTAATAAAAGTTTTTTCCAAATTCGCCTAATATCTCCTTGCATTTCGCTATTTTACAGTTCTCTGTGCGTGTTAAAAAATAATCTGATACTTCTACACAGCCCTGTCTCCGTAAATAGGAACATAAACAAAGTGGCGAACACCGCTCGTATCAACAAAGCTGCAGCACTGCGCTTTGCTTCACAATGCATTTTGACGTGGGAGAAGCCGCCGCGGAGGACCGCGGAGCGATACTATTTTGATTTGAGCTCGACGTTAGCAAGAATTACATCAGACTAACTGACTACCAGCACTTTTCAACAAGCTCTAGTTCAATAGAATGTCCTTGTATGTCATTGGCATGAGTTTGCCATTACAGCACATTTCACCTCATTTTCACCTGCTATAAATATGACTCGCACAGTAACTCCTGCTAAGAAGACAACCGAGCCGGCCTGATAAGCCAGCCATCCCACACAAAGATAGGCCTGTCACCCTCTCCTTTGGTGTAATCTGCCCCACAGCAGAGCCGGCGTCTCTGTGTGGATGATATGGAGCGATAGCTGTCCACTCTTATCTGACAGGATTTGCTCCTCTGGGTGGGGATTTGGGGGGGGGGGGGGGGGCCGGAGAAAGAGAGGCAGCGAGCTGAGTGGCGCTGACCATTACTCTAACGTATGTTATGGGCTGGCGACCCTGTGGCTGAGATGGTACAGTACACGCGCACACGCACGTACACACACAAACACGTGCGCGCACGCACACACACACACCGCAACAGTAAAAGCAAGCCCCACTGTCCTCTACAGCCAGGTGGTTATGACTGTCCTTTGTCCTCGGCCCGCTATCTCTCTCTTCCATCAGCACTCGGGGCTGTCTGACCATAATGGACTCCCTGGGGATTTAAACGTCAGGTCAACGCCCCGCTCCCATGCTCATCAGGAAGCAGGATATTGAAACGGATAAATAAAAGAGAGATGTGTAGCCTCTAGATTGGCTTAGAAGAAGTAGAGAAAGAAAAACACACACGGTCCCAGCAGGGACTTGAGGACATGGTCATGTATTGTCCTTTGACTTATTGCTATGCTTAACTTTCAGCTATAGAATGGCCCTCCGTCTTATCTCGCGCGCTGGATTATAATTGCCTGCTGTATTAAAGTCGGACGAATCTGAGAGGGCGACTTGGGGTCGTGAACTGCTCCTTGTCGCAAGTTAATAAGTAAAGGCTCGTGTTTTTCCGCACCGCGAATGGGGATGCTGTCTGCTGTCGCTACAGGAGGCATCTGGTCGGATATGCTGCGGATGCGCTGCTTGATTAGCCAAAATGAGTTCACTTGACAGGAGAATCCATCTGTGTTGTTCATTTCCATTAGAAACACGGGGCTGCAAAGACTGGAGCTGGAAAATCGGCTAGTAAACAAATTTTAGGAATTTAATTTCAAATATGTGCATCTCGCCGTCGGTTCTTGGATCCCTCGTGCAAAATAAAGCATCAGATCAAATGTTATTGTAATTATAAGGTCAGGCAAATGACAGGACAGCCAAGTTGCTGATTTGAATCCAAGTAAACAGTAGTCGCGTTGCCTTGTGGAACCATCCTGGTCATACAGGCTCCACAGCTTTCAGTTTGGAAACGCTCCTTTGAAGTTGTTTGCAGGGATGCGAAAAAGGTGTCAGTCAAAGTCATTACAGGCAAATTGTCCACCTTTAGTGAGTCAGACCACCGTGACGTTCCAACGCTGTTCTTCTGTCTGCAACAATTGCTCTGCTAAAGTTGTAATTTTCTTAAGAGTGGCACTGTTGAATGTGTTGACCTGTGCGGTATACATACGCAGACAGCAGTCAAGCTGGCAAGCCGTCCTTTTGCTGTTGGCCCACGTTCTAGCCCAAGGAATACACTCACCCTTACCCTTATTATTGGTGTTATTATTATTAGTAGTATTACTAACCATGCCCTGCAGCAGAGAGACATCTCTAAAGGACGTTTGGTTGGGTGGCAGTTGGAAGTGTGTGTGTATGTGTGTGGGGGGCGTACAGGTGGGGTTCTGAATAATTTGCACGTTGAGCATGTGCTCAGATGAAACACGAGGAGCACTCACACCTATCTGATCTGGCCCAAGGCCCAGGTCCTGAAGCTCTGCTAGGGCACCCCCCCCCCCCTTCCTCTATAGGCTCATGCAGGGAACGCTGTTTTTCCTCTGCCACGCGTTCCCTTCTCTCACGTTAGTCCCAGAGACTCCGTTGCTTCAGCACGGTGATAAGCATTCACAACCATACCACTGTGTGTGCCATAGGTCTCCTCCACCCACTCGCTCTGCTCTGCTCTCCCGCTGCAAACAAATCATTCACACTGTCTTTTATTTAACTGCCGACACTGTAATGCAATTGTAGGAGACCTTGAACATATCTCCTCCGCTGCCAGGGAGACCAAGTGCACTTCAGAGTGAATCTTGAGGTGTGCAGCACCTTAAACCCAGGCAACTTCTATATCATGGAAGAAATACATTTTGCTGAGCAGTGAAGACTTCTGTGTGTCAGGCCATTTGGGAAGCGCTTCCCTGCCGCAACCATTCACCATAACTGTCCCGTATAAAGGCGTTTTTGTAGGCTTGACATCTGGCATCTAATGCAGGCCGCGTGTAAAGGAGTGAAAGCTATAAATTGTGCCGTGGAGGCCAGGCAGTGTCCTGTGATTTACGACGCGCATTTGGTTTCCATATACGCGTATACGTGCTCTAATGTAAATGGCATACTGTAGTGTGTTTAGAGTATGTGCCATTTAAGTATCAACACCATTGGCGGTCAATAGAAGCGCAGTATATGCCTTTTATAGGGCATTGGAAGGTGCACTGCATAGCGAACGTAGATTTGCAGCAAAGCAGAAATGTGCTCGGAGTGGAAACTGATTAGAGAACTGCAGAGATACAATAATTTATATAGATTTATAACCGACAAACAATTGTAAAACAGGAGGGAAAGTCATAAACAGTACAAAAAACGTTAGACGGTAGAAAAGAATGGATCACTTCAAGACTGCGTTACTGTTTAATAACTACAGTATAGGACGGCTTCAAACCATGCCTATAAATTGCAATTATATCACAGTCAACCAGAATGTCAACAATAATATCCGACAGCTGTCGCCTAACTGAGTTGCTAGCAAACACTAGGATGCAGAATCCAGGATGAAGGGTAAAACAGGCTGTGACCGTTGCGGTGACTGGAATAATTGGGCAGGGATTTCTTTCCCCCCCGTCTAGGGCATAAGGGGTGCTATTTATGCTAATAACCTGAGCAATTAGCATGTGGAAACGTGGGCTAAAAAGACCTAATCTGCATGACTTCAGCAGACAAACTCCATTTACCCCCCCGCCCCTCCCTATACACACACACACACACACCCACGCGGACCTCTCAACAGGCTAGTTATATGGAACCAACCTGGGACGTCCTCCATGGCCTGGAGTGGGTCTTCATGCTAAGATATGGCTACAGACAGGCTAACAGCCGAGCAGGACTGTTTCAGACACCTGCTTTCTGAAGGCCGTTTGAAGCGATGACGTGGTTGGTGGGAAGGCCTGGGATTCTGAGGATCTCCGGGTCAAGGACTTGGGTGGACGTGCGCTGCGCTTGGCTTGGCTTGTTTGGACCCAGAGGCTTACTCCAGCTTGGCCCCCGCTCTGACTCCTCAGGGTGTAATTAGGAGGCAGGGCAGAGAAGGTCCGTCGATGCCTGTTGCATCAGTGATGCACACGTGACCCATCATGTGCCACGAGCATGGAGACAACACTCTGTCCTCATCGTCATCATCACTCTTCAGCATCATCATCGTCACTCTTCATCGTCACTGGCACACGCATGGTGGTGAGAAGTTGTTGGGCGTTTACATTGACAACCTGCCTCTCCAGCCATTAGTGAGTTATCCCTGCAATGCTGTTATCGCTACGACCTTATTTTAATTCATAAATCCCTGTACTGTATGCGTTGAGCTGGGATAATGATTCTTGAAATTGTCCCCTTTTGTTGTTTGTGAATGCACATCAATGTGTGTGCCTGCGTGTTTATGTGCACATCGTCATTGCGTTTATGGCCACACAGTCATGCACACATCTTGCGCGACGGTTTGAGCGTGTGTGTGTATGTGTGTGGGGCGAGTGTCACTCAGACAGCCTGTCTCCAGGACCGCTGGGTATTGATGGGCTGACAAAGGACAGCTGACCCCCCCATCTGCCGCTCGCATGGAGCCTAATTGGAAAGTGTTTATGTGCAGTTGACATTTAGATGTTTGCTGAGGCTTCCCTATAATCTGCAGAGGGAAGTGGCTTTTGATATGTGTGTTGTGCTGCGCTGCTCTAATATGTGGTTGAATCTTATAAGGGCATATGAGCACGTTCGCTGCCTCTCTGTAAAAGGCCACATACCTGTAGGACTTCATTACAATAAAGCCTTACAGCCACCACAGAGTTAAATACATTGAAATGAGCACACAATAACGACCGCATGCAACATCACTCAGGTTAATTCAATTGTGTGTGTGTGTGTGTGTGTGTGTGTATGTATGTGATTGTGTAGTTACACACTCGCTCAGCCGTCAACTGTTTCCGGGCTGTGATGATTGTAATTGCAGCGTGTTGTACTTGTGCTGCCATGTTAAGAAAAGCAGAAATTCTTTCCCCTCGATGATCAGGAACCAATGTTGATGAGAATGTTTCACGTTTGTTTACATAGTGAGCAATGAAAAACATCTGCACGAATACACATAATGTGCGATGCATAATTCATAGCTGAGCTACGTTTTTGAAAGCCTTTCGAGTATCCACTTGAGAAGGCTGTATTCTGTGGCTTTATATTTCAGTTTTTTTTTGTGATGAACGTCCATCACTGACTATCTTCCTGCAGCATAATTTGACCTGTTCTTGTCTATGCCACAAATAATATAAATACCGTTTCTTTTTCATCATCCACTGGTGAGCATTATAATAAAAGGACAGGGTCATGGATATTGGGGTCAGAAAGAGGCTACTCCTATGTTCTATAGATCTACTGACTGTAGACATTGAACTCTTTTGAGAACAATTGAGCTTTTTATATATGTGTGGCTTTATGTTGAAATTAACTTTTGCTCCCAATTCCTCCACCAGTTATGAAGAGGAGTCTTACTCAGAGGGGTGACATATTTCTTTTTGAGCAACGCCAGTATACCAAAGCAAATTACTCTACATTTCCTAAATGAAATAGAACTTTTCGTCATTCTTCAGGAACTAAATTAAAAGAATATCCGATGAGTGTATTGCCGGAGGCAGTGCTGCTAATTTGCTATTCTAAATTAATTTGCTCTAGAGACAACATACAGTCACCCTACTAGAAATAGACACAATTACAAAGCTGGCTGATTACCCTAAAATAAGTAATTAAAAACACAAACACCACCAAACACATTTATCACCACGGAGGATCTGAGCTAACTTTGCTACTAAAATGGAATGAAGTGCCAATGAAAACTGGCTTGGATGACTGGGGGAAATGAGCATACTGTATTATGTGGATACTGTATAGGCCGCTGTTTTTTACAGTGGATTTATACAGTTATGTAAAGCTTCTTTTTTAAGGCTAATGTTTAATGTCTAAGGCTAAGAATATCATCCAGAGCTGGTGTCTTGTTACCAGCCGTGCGTTACTTGCAGCTGCTTTGTTGTTTAACCATGTTAACTATTGGACAAATTTATGAGCGTCACATTCAGACATCTGCTTGTTCAGAATCATAATAAAAAAAACTGTTTGGAAATCTTTCGGGGAATTACCTTCCCCTGCTGGCGAAGGCAAAAATTCCTAATGGGGGGTTTATTTAGCCTCGTGAGGCTACCCGGATCTTGCAAGCTTCAGCTTTTATTTCCATCTGGAAAGCCTAGGAATCATTGTGAATATGTATGTGTAGCAACTGAAATTACCAATTAGCATCGTATTGATAGCTATACGGGTGTGGTTTAGGCAGTTGATCATCCAATCAACTGCAAGTATTTTTTGAAAGTGCCTGCCCTTTACAAAGAGTTTCGATGCATGGCTTCCCAGATGGACTTGTGAATAACATTCCATCTGGCCTGTCAGGTCAGGTGTTATCCTTACAGGACATATATATTGAACACATTTTTCTAGAGCACCTCTACATTATCTGCTCTAGTCTCACCACACTCCTCATATCATACAGTGCATAGTCCTTCAGCCTACATTCTAAGTAAAAGTAGACTTGATCCGCAGTGGCTTGTCACATGAGATGTTACTATGTAGGGTAAGGACTGGAGTTAGCAAACTTCTATGTGAGAGAGAAAGAGAGGGTAGCTTCAGTCACACACGCCCACTTTCAAAAGTGACAGGTGCCCCGCCCCTAATCCCGCTCCCCTACTTCCGGTTTAGCCCCAGCCGGTCTTAGTCCCGCCTCCCTACTTCCGGTCCAGCCCCATCCGGTCGTAGGCCCTCCCCTGGAGTGTGACGTCACG
>JAODTR010003406.1:0-12805 GCA_025399935.1 Amblyopsis rosae
TTCCGCTTGTTGTGTGACAGGTTTCACGAATTGTGTGACATATTATGATTTTGTGTGTTAGCGGTTGAAAAAAACTGCAATTGCAATATCTCCAGCTGGTTGTCAGCCTCTGTCTGTGTGGTTTTTTTATTTTTGAAGAGGAGCGTTTGATTAAGCCACGACTGTCAGCCAGGAGTCTGTGGTGCCAGAACAATGAATCTGGGACACGCACTTGATTAAACTCCACCTGAGTGAGGCGAAAGCTGCTAATACGATCTGAAGTCTGCTCCAACGTTGCTCCAGATCTCTCTCAGCCTGTCGTGATGTCTGTCAACGTCTCTCATGGCGTCTTTTACACTCCAGGCTCTTTCCCCCGTCCGCCGCAGGTAACTCCAAACAAGCGCTTCGCTGTAAAACCTGCAAGATGGCGGCTCACCTGTGGTGTACGTCAGAACTGTCCCAGCAGCAGTGTCATGGGAAGGTGCGTTTTGGATTGTACCAAAGGTGCGTTCAAATGCGGCGAATGTTCGTGGCAAACGTGTTTTCTTTTTACTTTAAAATGTGAATGTTTTTAGGTAAAACGTTACAAATTAGTTAGATTGTTAGAGTTTAACTATAACCCTTAGTTCAGCATCCACGTTTGTTTGCGTGGGTGTGTGTGTGTGTGTGTTAATGTCACGTCAAACTCAAAGCAAACGGAAAACTGTTTGAATGTATTCGAAAGCGTTCGCCATTGTTTGCCACTTTGAACGCACCTTAAAGAGAGAGTCAGCGATTGTAACTACACTTTGGTCAAACTCCGTATCTACATACGGTCCCCTTGATGTCCGTTCTGTGTGCGTGCTGACCAAAAGAACCTGGTTGCCCTGGCAATGGGAACAAATGCAAAGAGCACACAGCAATATCTTAACCATGACGTTTCAAATGTGTGTGTGTGTGTGTGCGCGTGTGTCTGTATGTGTGTGTGTGTGTGTGTGTGCATGTGTCTGTATCTGTATGTGTGTGTGTCTGTGTCTTTGTCTGTGTCTGTGTGTGTGTGAGTGTGTGTCTGTATCTGTGTATGTGTGTGTGTGTGTGTGTGTGTGTGTGTGTGTCTGTATCTGTGTATGCGTATGTGTGTGTGTGTGTGTGTGTCTGGATCTGTGTGTGTGTGTGTGTGTGTCTGTATGTGTGTGTGTGTGTGCGTGTGTGTGTGCGTGTGTGGCGGGAAGGGGGCTTTAGTCGGAGAATCTGAGGTAGAACTCTCACCCACATTGAAGCGAGGGGTGTTTTGTTCAGATATCAACAGGCTTACCCCAGAATGACTGACTATACCTTTAAGTGTTAATTCTCTCTCTCACACACACACACACACTCAGCGCTGAGTCAGTATTGGTTCAAGCGGTGCGTGCGATTTAAGTTAAATATGCTAACAACGCCCAGAGACGTGCGCTAAAGGGCAGCCTGTCCTGTCTGCACTGGGCGATAACGCTGATGTGGCTGAAAACGTTGTCGTTAATCAGCGGACAGCCTGGCACATTTGGGGTCGTCCTAGAGTGCATATTTATCTGATACCCGGCATGATGATAAAGTATAAATGAATTAAACAAAGCCTAACCGTAGTTTACTGTTAACTGTGAGCAGGTAGCCTGTCAATGGAAGGAAGTGTTGTAGCCATATGTGTGCGTGGGTCTTTTGATGGGCAAGACCAGTCAAAGTTGGATGGAGATATATAAGGAAACAGCTTTTAAAAGGCAGCGCAGGCGCAGCGAGGGAGGATGAAAGCTTCACGTGGTATGAGTTCCACCACGTCTCTGACAAACACCTTTATAGGTAATGAAACATGGGGAAGGGTCACATGACAAGCTAGTGGACAGCAAAAGGAGCGGGAATATAGCAATTGTCAAAGCAGCACCAATGTTGATTACATTGTCTTTGGTTGAGCAGGAAAAAGTTACAATGGCCAGTGTGTGTGTGTGTGTGTGTGTGTGTGTATTATGTGTAATGTAATATTGTATTTCTGTATTTGTTTATGGGAAGCACAACTGTGCATGTATTCCCTCTCTGTAAAGCACTTTAAACTGCAGTTCTTTATAAAAAGTGCTATCCAAGTAAAGATGCTTATTATTATTATTATTATTATTATTATGTGTGTAAACACAGCAGGGTGTAAGATGAGTGCCTCTCTTAAACACACATCCTGCAGAAGTCTTGACTACACCCATAGGTAGACACATGTATACTAAGCATATTTGAGACCAAAAT
Source organism: Amblyopsis rosae (assembly GCA_025399935.1). Classification (NCBI taxonomy): domain Eukaryota; kingdom Metazoa; phylum Chordata; class Actinopteri; order Percopsiformes; family Amblyopsidae; genus Amblyopsis; species Amblyopsis rosae. Next base: position 2,224 of record JAODTR010003406.1, read on the forward strand.
AAGAACATAGTCATGTGACACCTATAGGGCACAGGGGAAGCAGCTGTGCGTGCTAATTCTGCTTAGTCTGTCTGCTAAAGGCGTTAAGCTGTGATTATTATTATTATTAATGGAATAATCACATCGCAGCTTCTCTCACATTCACACATTACGCACAGGCGCAGGGAAAAAGGCACTTTGCTTGTGTTCCTATGCATGTGACCAGGGCTGTGTAGAAACACCAGATTATGTTTTCAGCGTGCGCACAGGGCCGACACCTAATGGACCGTGAGGAGATATTCGCTGACTTTGCAAGTGTATTAGCTTGCAATCGCTGACTGCACCTTTAACATACTGTGTGCGCAGACCAATTACCTAGTTCCGCCTAATGCATTAGAGGCTGGTCATAATCATGAATGCTAACTTGTGTCCACCTACCTTTACTGTCCATTGAACTGGCATCATGAAACATTAATAGAAGACTAAGGACAGGGCTCAATAACCATTAACACAACTTTAATGTTGCTTATTATATGCGTTATTAACAACCTGATGTTGTTTATATCCATTCCATCATTTGCTGTGCATCAAGAATGATGGAATGGCTAACGTGTAGAAGCAATGAAACACATTTATTTACTTGGTGGAAGGAAACGGGGCCTTTTGCTATTTATGCCCATTAGTATGGAAGTGACCTCATTACATGCTCCTGTAGTTACTCTCTAGAGAGGGTTTTCCTACCGGCACAGTCTACAACCAGGAAGTAATGGAAACGGTAAATCATGATAGCTTTTGCTTCTCCTCTATTAGTCGGGGGCTTTCAAGCGAAACTTCAGCTCCCCTATGCTCGTCAATGACCAACTATCTGTCGTCAAGGAGGTCCAGCCAAGCCAAGGTAAGCACTCTGTGTGTGTCTGTGCGTGCATGCGTGTGTGCTGTACAGTATGTGTGTGTGGGCATGCAGTTTAAAGTTTACATGTCTCTTTTTGTTTGATCGTTTATTTGGGACTGTGTGGGTAAACCTGGAACTGGCCGTAGCTTTAAAAGAAAATGTGTGCATGAATGTGTGCGTGTATGTGCACCTGTGTGCGCGCACGCGCGAGTGTGATTGTGTGTGTCCTTCAAACACACTTAATAAGGTCATCAGTAGTCTATAAACAAGAGCCAAATTAGCACACAACTCACACAACCGCAGCCTCGCGACAAGCGCGCGCACACACACACACACACACACACACACACATAAGCGTGCACGTACGCAAATGCCCGTTGCTGCGTTCCTGTAATTTGTCTTAATATATTCTGTAAATGCACACAAATGTTCACAGATGTTTATGACATGAAGCCCCCTGTAGCTGGTGGCTGTGCCATATGAACCCATTTTATTACGGGAGGCCATAGAGCAGGGCTATTCAACTCCGGCCCTGGAGGGCCGCACCCTGCATGTTTTAGATCTCTCTCTCTCTCGACCTGATTCAAGGTCGTTAGAAGCCTGATAATGACCCGTTCATTTGAATCAGGTGTGTTGGAGCAGGGAGAGATCTAAAACTTGCAGGGTGCGACCCTCCGGGACCGGAGTTGAATAGGCCTGCCATAGAGCAACAGTTTTAGCATTAGCAGAACAGTCGACAGCACTTAGTCTGACGCCCTGGAAGAGGCCCAAGGGGCTGTTCAGACTGCAGTTTCCCCGCGGAACGCCATTCCTGTGGAAAGACATGGATTCATTTGTCAGTTTTCCATTGCGTTTCTGAAGGGAAGGAGTTGAAAATACCTCGCAAGGCAGGTTTCTCTGTGCGGCTAGAGCATAGAAGCTGTTTCGCAGTGGAAACGTGGCCTTGACGTGTACTTTTGAGGTTTTCTTAAAGGTGCACCGCTTGATCACATCAAAAAGGCTTTATATTCTCCAAACCGCCTCACTGTCTTGGTTTTTAAACAAAAGCGCAAACAAAAGTGTGAAGATATAAACCAATTTGGAAATATATAAATATATATATATATATATATATATATATATATATTTATATATACAGTATATATTATACTTTTCTGTAAGACGCATTGTTTATTGAAGCTGGTGAGAATATCTATAGTGCACAGCGTATAGTTATTTAGATTTGAGAACAGTGATATGAGGCAGGAACATGAATCCACTTTGGTAGTCTACTTTGATGCGACGTACATTAGAAATTCAGGTACGGTAGAGATAGACAAGATACACAATATTAAAGTAGACATATGCCTTCCCTAAGACAAAAAAAGCAATGTGACACATCCTTTATGTATGTTTTTAGCTTCATTAGTCTGGAGGGCATAGAGGGGCACTATCGGAAATAACCATTTCACTTCAAGAACACTTTGGGCATATATTACGGCAATGTTTTCATTAATATCATCAGATGGGAACTCACTGCCCTCGGACAAACACTTAGTGAGCGTCTCTCTCTCTCTCTCTCTCTCTCTCTCTCTCTCTCTCTCTCTCTCTCTCACACACACACACACACACACACACACAGTCCTACTCTCACACGCAATAATTATTTCTCTCTCACACACACACACACACACACACACACACATCAGTCACTGAGGTAATACTGTACACACAAAGATAATTGTTCTATTTGCCACACAAACCAGAGTGTCTACATTTAGCTGCAGTGACAACCAGTCCTGGACTGAAATGACCCACTTAAACATCTGAGAGAGGACACTGGACAAATAGTAAATGTGGCACTTAGGTACTTAGTACAGAAATATTGAAATGCCTTGACCACACCATGTTGTATGAAGTGATGACCAGCCACTGTGAGATAAAGGTACGGCAATCCTTTGTGACAGTAATACCTGCAGTACTTAATGGCTGTTGCAGATTTTGATCTTGTGAATGGTATTTCTGGAGTTGGGTGTTATCCTATCCCGTCAAGGTCAGCTTAATGGAGGCCAGGCAGATAATTTTGTATAGGGAAAGTGTGTGTGTGTGTGTGTGAGAGAGAGAGTATTAGTGTGTGTGTGAGAGAGAGAGAGAGAATATTAATGTGTGTGTGAGAGAGAGAGGGAGAGAGAGAGAGTATTTGTGTGTGTGTGTGTGTGTGTTTGTGTGTACGCAGCACAGAAATACGTTTGACTGCGTGCCACTGCCTGTATGATACGTGTGCTTAGTGTGTGTCTACGTGCAGCCACATTCTGCGTCTGTGTGTGTACATGTTTGTGTGTGTGTGTGTGTGTACGTCTGTGTGTGTACATGCTTGTGTGTGTGTGTACATGTGTGTGCACCCATGTTCTGCGTCTGTGTGTTTTCAGAGGCTGGGCGGGCGCGCGTAGACCCCGTGTACGCCGCCTTGCGTTACGGGACGTCGCTGGCGCAGATGAATCGCTCCAGCTTCGGCAGTACGTCAGAGTCTCCCACGCGCAGCCTGGTACGACGTCACTCTCTCGGCTGCCACTGGGGGCAGTGTGTGCAGCAGGCTTCTAACACGCTAATTCTGTGCCAGACATCCCAACCCGCTTGAACTCATTTCCGTCAGGGAACCGCTGTTAAAATTACTTGGGATGTCTGCTGTGCGTACGAGCCAAGCGGCAACCTCCGCTGCTGAATATTGAATCCGACTGCCAAAAGTTGCAGTTCCTTCGAATTGCCACTTGAGGCTTGCCGCAAAAGCCGGTCAATCCCCCATAGACACCCATGTTAAAATGTCCAACTTTACAGCATCATAAAACATGTTGACAGCATATATTTTTATGGCTAGTATCCTCGTTCATGACAACTGGAAGAAAGGAGGGCTGCATTTTTATATAATAGCTGAAAAGAAATGTATAGGCGGAGTCAGCCACTAGATGGCGACGTCCAGAGCAAGCACACTTAAGCTTTAAACCCATTCTTCACAGAGGCTTTGTCTACTTGTTTCCACAGTCTGTGGTGCAAACCTCTGGATGTGTGACTTTCAGTCTGATTGTCCCCGTATTGTAAAATGGATATATCATAATTAGTTTTATATCTATTCGTCTGTGTGGCCCTGGAAGTGACGTTGCGCGATTGCTTAGTAAGAAAACTTTTTATGTGATCCAAATCCGCGTCAATTAATGCTTCTAGGCATCGCCTGGGAGCTCATCATGATACGAATACAGCATTCAGCATTATAAATCTAAAGTAATAAACAGACTTTGCAAAACCCATGTGAATAGCCTGCATGTGAAACAGTTTCACCGCCGCTTAACGTTTGGTTGCTAGGCCACAGTTTGTTTTGTTTTCACCGAGTTGTCAATGAGTTCTCAAGCCACTGCCGGATATGACGTCACGCCGACCAGACGAATAGCTAAGTTCTTCTCATGCTTAACGGTGCTGATGGGTGAATATACCTTTAAGAGGAACCCTTCACTAGATGTGTGCTTGGCTCTCCTATATGCCATCCAGTTGTAGTGTAATTTCAATCAGCTCGAAAACCACGTAATGTTATCCATGTACATGGTACTAGTACATAGTACATAATACTAGTACATGATACTAGTACATAGTACATAATACTAGTACATGGTACTAGTACATGGTACATAATACTAGTACTATGTACTAGTATCATGTACTAGTACATAGTACATAATACTAGTACATGGTACTAGTACATAGTACATAATACTAGTACATGGTACATAATACTAGTACATGGTACTAGTACATGGTACATAATACTAGTACATGGTACTAGTCATACAGAATTACACAATAGACTATTTTTGTAAATTTGAGTTGTTTAGTTCGATATCTTTTTCACAAACTAATGTACTTATTGTTATTGGGACTGGTTTTATGTGTGCACTACTCAGATGCACAAAGCTACCCAGCAAGTAGTAAAGGAATTAAAATCATTTGAAGATATAGGAAAATAAATTCACAGCTTACTTGAATATCAGTATACCTGAGATTCTGTCCAGCCATTCATGCAGCAGTGAGGTCTATTGCCATTTACAACTAGATTAAAACAGAGCTTTATTATTCATGGAGGGGATTCAATCTTTTATTATATTCATGCAGCATTTGCAGAAGCTTTCTTCAACTCCTTTCTCCTAGTCCTTCTCCAAAGCCTCCATCTTTCTCATGCCACCTTCCCCTCCCTCACGTTGATTTGTTTCCTCTTGATTCCCTTCTTTCTCAAGGGAGAGGGAGGTGAAGAGAGAGAGCAGAGACAGTACAGTATGGAGGAAGAGTTGTCTCTGGAGACAGGGGGTGTCTCTCCTGTGTGTGGCGTTGAATACAGTATGTGGACCTGTGCTTTGACATGTGTGCAGTGCCGTATGTGTTGTGTGGCGGCCACGTATTAGCAGGCATGTGTGCGTGTCATAGTTTGCGTGAGAGTGCTCGAGTGTGCGCACGCCTGTGACTACACTGCATGCGGCGAGGGGCTCAGGTTTCTGCGTGGCGTGACGTTTGTGTGCTCCCTGGCAGACGTCTCCGTTCCGGAGCCCGAGACGACTGACGAGGACGACGCGGAGAACAGGCAGTCTCCGGCACCTGCAGAGGAAAGTAGTGTGAAAGAATTAATGTGGAAAGGCCGCCCAGGTTGCCCATTGGATGTTTCCTCAGGGCTGCCACCGTTTTTAATGATCTGATAATAGCACATTTTTATCTAAATGTAATGTCAATCAAAAGGCTGAAACATCTTTGCAGGTTTACTGTTAGTGTTTCTCATGCCCACATTACACCCAATAGTTAATTGACACCCCCTGACCTTAACCCCAAACAAAGAAAAACACCAAAAAAAATTAACTGAAAGTTCAGGAAGATGGTAATAATTGGTCTCCCACTTTTATGATTTAGTAATTTTGGCCACTGCAATATTAATAATAATAATAATAATAATAATCATAATCATAATAATTATACATTTTATTTGTAATTCAATTTACAGTAACGTATGCACGTATCAGTAAAACTACTTAAAAATTAAATAAAAAATTGAGCAACACTAGCAAGTTAATTTAATAAGTTATGTTAGGTAAGCTCTGTTAAATAAAAATGTTTTTAGACTAAATAACAACAGTCTCAACAGTATGTTGTCGTCAATATACTAACCAAAGTCCTCAGTTTGTGTAATTACTGCTGGGAGGCTAAGCATGTTATTGCATTATGTGCTAATGACATTACTTTGTCATTCTTGAGAACGTTTGCTAAATTCGAGCTCAAATCAAAACAATATTCCCTACACATTAAAACGCACTGTGAAGCAAAGCGTAGCACTACGACTATGTTGTTGTGAGCGGTGTTCGCCACTTTCGTTATGTTCCTATTTACGGAGGCAAGTATCAGATTTTTTCAATACGCACAGAGAACGGTAAGATAGCGAAATACGAGGAGATATTTGGTGAATTCTACAAAATGTGTATTATCTTACAATTAGCTTGCAATAGCGGAATTTGTCCACTGATTTGTTTTTGTAAAATTCTGTGGGTTTTTGAAGTGATCAAAAATAAAACATTTATATTTATACGTATACTGTTGATGCTGTTTGCACCACCGAACAGGTTTTTAACTGTCATTTTATTAATCACAGTTAATATTAACAATCAATAATTACAATAATAATGGAAAACAACTGTTTGTTGTAATATGTTGCTGCCCTAGTCTTTTACCCTAGTGTGTAGAATGCAACACAAATGAGGTCTGTATAGTTCCTCTAGCTAATGCACTAGTGTAATCATGTTTTACATTGTGTTTACTGTCTCAGGTGCCCAAGCGTATTGAGGTGCACTCCATCCACACCTATGTAGCGCTATATAAGTTTCTGCCGCAGGAACTGAATGACCTGGAACTACAGTAAGTGAAAATCTATACTGACTGGTGTGTGTGTGTATGTGTGTGTGCGTGCATGCATGCATGTTTGCACGCAGGCAACATCATATGCTTTTGCCTTTGGTGTGTGTGTGTGTGCGGTGTGTGTGCGTGTGTTGGCACGTGTGTGTTGCGTGCATGTGCATGCATGTGTATGTACTGTATGGCAGTTCCTATTTTGCTGCAGCTGTCATGAAAATGTCTAACCTGACATGCCAGATCATGGATTGTTAGTTACAACTGGGGAGCCGTCCATCGAAACTGTTTGAAAAGCGACAGGCAAAAAATACTTGGGAGTTGATTTGATGAACCATCTGGTGGTTTTCGCTGTTGGTACACCTAAATCACACCGCACACCTTAACCATGCCAGCTAACTACCAGGGCCCCTTAAGGCCCACTAACTACCAGGGCCATATAAATCCGCCACTAACTACCAGGGCCATTTAACACTAGCTAACTACCAGGGCCCCTTAATCCCAGATAACTACCAGGGCCCCTTAAAGCCCACTAACTACCAGGGCCATTTAGCACTAGCTAGCTACCAGGGCCCCTTAATCCCAGTTAACTACCAGGGCCCCTAAAAGCAATCTTACTACCAGGGCCCCTTAAAATATAAAATAAAATATAAATAAATATAAATAAAAGATAACTACCAGGGATCCTTAATCCCAGATAACTACAAGGGCCCCTTAAAGCCAGCTAACTACCAGGGCCATTAAAGACTAGCTAACTACCAGGGATCCTGAAGGCCAGCTAACTACGAGCTAACTACCTTAGCTGTCTTTAAACTAGCGAACTATAAACCTGAAGCCCGTTACTGTCGACAGGGCGAGTTTGAGACTGAAAACCAAATCAAAATGACAGATGAACAGGGAGGTATGAAAAGAAGAATTGCTAAACGGAAGGACAACATGAAAATAAAGAGGGTAGGAAAAAATTACATGTAAAATTTGTTGTGTCATCATCGTTTGAATATATCCATCCATCCATCCATCCTCATCCGCTTATCCAGAGTCGGGTCGCGTTTGAATATAATGAAGTAAAAACACATGTAATACCACAGCCAAATTGCTCCATTTATTTGTATTCAGGTGAAGTGAAATTGTATTTATTAAAAGTTATCAAAGTTTTAAAGGTTAAGAGCTATTAGCTTCTGTTTCAAGGTATATCTTGTGTTTTGTTAACAGACGTGTAGGCTAGTAGGCTACTGTGCTGTATACTCAACTATGCACAACATAGTCTTCGTAAACTGTAGACCTACATGTTAATGTAAAAGTGTCCGTAATAATCACATATGAATAAAATCATTTCTGTAAGGGATTAAACGGGTTAGACTATGTCTTGCATCATGAGATTATAGCAATTGCTGTTAGCATTGTGAGCTGAGTATGCACGTGCGTGCGTGCGTGCGTGCGCGTGTGTGCGTGTGTATTGTACACATTGTTATCTTGCATGGCTATATCTATCTTGCTGACACATGCATCTCTAGGCAGTAGTGAAGCTAGCACTGGCTGCCGGAGAGACGGGGAAGGGAAGGGGATTTGTGAGGGGGGGGGGAAGAGTATTTAAAAGAGGACATGTTGTGCTTTGTGGGGATGTGAGGAGGGGGGTGGAGGAGGGGTGTCTGGCCAGCGTTCAGAGCGCTATTGCCACATAGACCGTCCTCTCTGAATGTGTGCGTGCGTGTGTGTGCACGTTTGCGCACGTGCATGTGTGTGTGCACATGTGTGTGTGTGCGTGCATGTGCGTGCGTGCGTGTGTGTGTGCGTGCATGTGTGTGTGCGTGCGTGTGTGCGTGTGCGCACGTGCATGTGTGCGTGCGTGCGTGCGTGTGCGTACATGTGTCTGTGCGTGCGTGTGTGTGTGCGTGCATGTGTGTGTGTGTGCGTGCGTGTGCGCACGTGCATGTGTGTGTGCGTGCGTGCGTGTGTGTGTGTGCGTGCATGTGTGCGTGTGCCTTGCAGGCTCTGGAATTATATTTTTAAGTTGCAGCTAAAAAGCCCTCGGCAACTTAGTATTCGGTTTAGATGATCATAGGCCTGTTTTCTATGTTATTGTTGTTTTCATGGAGCCAGATGGCTTTTTATATTGGTGGCTGTTGTTATTTGCTTTCAGTGTTTGGGCTTGTGTGTGTGTGTGTGTGTGTGTGTGTGTGTGTTCATATAGGGCAGTAGGAAGAGCAAACACCATGGAGACACCCTACATAGAACTAGAACAGCTACTCTGTTTGCCTACAGTACATAATGTAGGACAGTTGATGAAGTGTGTGTGTGCATGTGTGTGTGTGTGTCTGTGTGCCTGCATGTGTGTGTCTGTGTGTGTGTGTGTGTGTGTCTGTGTGTGTGTGTGTGTGTGCGTGTGTGTGTGTGTGTCCTTATCGGGGCTCAACACAACACCGCTAGGCTGATGGACACACAAGCCAGATTGGCTTTGGAGCCTGCCTCCGTTGTACCAAAGCTGCAGGCCAGGTCCTGCAGTGTATCTGAGAGGGCATATAGGGCTCTGGTGCGGCTGCACCAAAGCTAACAAGCTAGTACTGCTACATCTTCTGCACTGGTGTGATAATGAGGTGTCCAATATACCTTCTGTGTCGTTTCTTCTTCTCTTTTATTTCCTCCCTTCGTTTCCCATTTCACTACACTCCTCCTTTCACCTCCTATCTTCACTTTGTGTGCTCCTTTCCATTCCTCTACCTTTATTTTCCTCTTTGCTCCTAATTTCCACCAATGTTCTTGTTTCCTGTCCTCCCTCTTTTCTCCGCCTCTACTCCTCCTCTCCTTTCTTCTCCTCTCCTCCTCAACTAAATTCTCATCCTCTTCCTTTATTCGTTCCTCCTCCTATTTTCTATAATTTTCTTTTCTTTTCCCTTCCTCTCCCCTCCCCTCCTCTCCTCCTCTCCTCTCTCCTCCACTCCTCTCCTCCTCTCCCCTCCTCTCCTCTCCTCTCCTATCCTCATCTCCTCTCCTCCTCTCTTCCCCTCGTCTCCTCTCCTCCTCTCCTCTCACCTCCTCTCCTCTCCTCCCCTCTCCTCCTCTCCCCCCTCCTCTCCTCTCCCCCCTCCTCTCCTCCTCCCTGCTAGACCTGGTGATCGGGTCCAGGTGACAGACGACTCTAACGAGGAATGGTGGAAGGTGGGTAATAATTCATTAGCATATGGCACAGTTTGTGTTTGTGTCTGAAAACAGGCGGCTCCATTTGTGTGTATGTGCGCATAGGCACATTAGATGCAAATGCCTCAGGTATGGCATTTGCATACATGCGTACGTGCGCGCGCGCGCGTGTGTACGTGTATTTTATGCACCTGCTCCATTTTCACAACCGATAAACATGCAGGTAAAAATAGAAGATAATTTCCTCTGAAAACCATTTAAAGCGTTTAACGTAATGAATTTAACAAGACTTCCTTATTGAGTCGGTAATAATCCACGCTCTGTCGTCCCAGAAATACATGTGCCACGGAGCTGTGTGTTAGCGTGTGCTTGTTTGTGTCTGTGTGCATCTGCACGTAGCATACATGCGCGTTTCTCTTACTTTTAGATGAGATTCGATTTTCACCATTAACACCACACTGTTAAATCCCATTGCCTTTTTGTTTATTGAATAAATATTTATTGGGCACTTTGAAATAAATGTGGCCTTTCTGAGGGAGCATTATCCATCCATCCATCCATCCATCCATCTTCTCCCGCTTATCCGGAGTCAGGTCGCGGGGGCAGCAGCTTCAGCAGGGGACCCCAAACTTCCCTTTCCCGAGCAACATCAGCAAGCTCTGACTGGGG
>JAODTR010003407.1:0-12804 GCA_025399935.1 Amblyopsis rosae
GCCCATAGGATGGAGATGGAGGTGCCACGTTGCTTTTTCGGGCTGGGCCCGACTGGGCTCCGTGGCAAACCCAGCCAGGCTTATACTCCTCTCCCTTCTATTCATCTCCTCCTAACCTTGCGCTCCAATTGGCTGTAGGTCGTCGTGCTGTCATCACCAGTCACAACACTGTTCATACTACAGGATTTGGACTCCCTGACAGGTGCAGATATGTAGCTTGTTAAATCAAGTCAGGCCTTGCAACACGTCACAGACATCCTCCGCTCGCGCTGTGAGTAAATCACACTACACGCTCACGGGAGCGTGCTGTGATTCCCCTCCGAGTTGGGGCCTTTGTCTGCGAGCTCACGAAACTTGTCGGCAAGCTGAAACTGGGTTAAAATCGTGTAGTGTGAGCCCGGCATTAGTGACCCACATCGTGGTAAATCACGCTTTAAGAGATACCCTCCCAATCCCATCAGTGCTTAACAATAAAGAGATGCCATTGGAAGAAAAAAATAAGCAATCAGAAGAGTGCTCTGGGACTAAATTGGGGCTTTTACAATGGGAGGACAACACATTAATGCAGAGCAGTCTCAACCAGCAGGAGCTGTAGAAATGGCATGAAATGTTCAACCTTGGCCAAAACATTGTTCAAAATGCATGCGGGAACATTTCAAAGTTAATGATTAATAGGTACTTGATAATGGCTGCCAAAATAGAAATGCAGTCCTTGACCAGTAGACTAATCTCCGACGACCTATATACTGTTTTTTATGTTTTCTAATATTCCGGCAGCCTGCGGCAAATTAGGCCAATGCCGTGCTTAGGCAGTTTCAAAATCAGTTTATAGCGACTGGGGGGGGTATATCAAAGCGATGTGTTATCTAACATGCGTAGCCTAGTTAGGGCTGTATAACCTCAGTGAGAGCTGGTGCCAGGTGAACCAGGACAAGCGCTAGACAGAGGAATGATGTGTTTGCTCCCAACTGACAGCTGTGTGTTCTGTGGCTTTGGCAGATGGGTGAGGAAACAGTCAGGATGGAGAGAGAGAGAAAGAGAAGAAACAGGGCGTACAAGGCAGGCTTTGTACAGAGGACGGCGGAGGCTGATGGGTCCGACGGAGTTAAGCAATTCATAGAATTTTGACCGTAATTTCAATTTCATATCTTAACACTCACAAAACCAATGTTATCGAGAGGACTTTGCATATTATGTTTTGCAAGTAAACTCTTAATTTACGACATCGTATGACGCACACTTGAAAAGTGAAGTTCAACAGGAAAGTATTAGGGCTCAGTTGGTGGTGTTTTCACTGTTTATAAGTCAACGAGTAATCATGTTAAATATTCGTTATTTCAATATTGAACAAAATAATCGTGTTTAGGATATGTTCTATAATCATAGGAGGAGACAATATTTAAAAAAGAAGAAGTTGGATGAAGCAAGCTGGGTGAGTTAGGAGTTAGAGGAGACCTGAGCAAAGCTTTAAATAGATTCAACAGAATGGACAGGGAAAAGGGAGGAGTACTGTCCGTCCCCCCACGCTCCAGACATCCACAAACACCAACGTGGGGACAGGCGTGCTCACATCTGCCAGCATTTAAAAGGCCAACCGCAAACCCCCATTCTCAGGAATGGCTGCTACCACAGCCTGCACTGAGACTGGCAGGGTTTACAGGATTAAAGACATATTAAGACATATGCAGCAACTAAACGGCAATTATACAACCAAAAATTACTTTAGAAAAGCAAAAAAAAACCTCAATAGAACAACATGAGGAAAAAGGCCAATTAAATATAAAATGTGTTCCAGATAAAATGTATGTCTACCATATATAGTCACAATTCTTAGAGAGGTCAGGTCTGTAATAACCTCTGAAATTAGAGGCTGTTTCATTTAAATTGTGACATCATCCCATAATTTTAAGGCCAGGTAATCATAACACTCAAATCATTAAGTCACACGGCTACACAGTGACAATGTCTGACAAATAGCGTGCAATTTGTTGTATTATTGTACTGGTGGTGTTAAGACTATTTGTCCTAACTTTTCTTTAAGGATTTAAGACACACCTAATCCCAAACCAGCTTATTAAGTTTTTCAAGAACTAAACAACAAGCAATTACAAAAACAAAGCAGGCACAAAAGAAAGGTTCATTATGTGGTGTAATTATTGCATTCAGGTTAAATTAGATTAGGACAAATGGCTAGCCCTGTCCATCACCCCACCCTCTTCAATTAGCTCACATGACCATGTCCTTCAGACTTGTCATGTGCCAACCGCATGCACTTCATTACAGTCTATAGAGACAGACACACGGTTTTGCTTCTCTGACAAAATGACTAGTGACTTTTGAACGTGAGCCAGCTACAGCGACGGCTGAATGTTGAAGAACATTCGACTTTATGATCATTTCCAGCGAGAGTGCAATGGCGGGCAGGGTAGATGATCTACGCATCTTTTTTTATACCAAACTCGCTCGCCAGAAATACTGATGAAAAACCTATCATTGTATCCCCGGTTTTCCCCATTTACGATGCATCTCTGCATCATAACAGATTAATATAATTCTAAAATGAATGCATGGAAGATAATTGTGCATAATATCACAGGTGAGTGATACAGGCATAACGTGGAAGAATAAGCAACCAATGTATGACAATGATACTACAATTTATAGACAAGCACTTCCATCCCAAGTGATTATTTTTTGCAGGAATGCAGCCCATGTTTGCCCCTTAAGTTTACTTCTTAACTGTCACTGGCAATATGGGAAGACATGCCTCCCCGGAGCAGACACACAAGTGACCTCAGCAACAGCTTACCAGAGATGGAGCAATTGGTGTAGCTGTGCAAGTAAACAGTGTGAATGTAATGGTAATATTAAATATCAATTTTAGTGCAATGCTACGCTGAAATAATGTAGCTGTTTAGCTATATAAAAAGGTTTTTGCTATAAAAAGGAAATATTAGAAAGATATCTGAAATTCACAAAAGAACCAGTTAATAAAATATAATACAAAATGGATAAGCCATTGGGCAAATGTGGAAAGAATATAACGGAACGAATAGATACAAAGCATGAGGAGTTAATTTAGAAAAAGCATACATTTAATTGTCAGCATGATTCAAATTAGTCCGGTCTATGTACTTAAGACCTAAAGCCGTGGTTTTTATGAGTGCTACATGACAGGACATGCACTACGATAGGGTATTTGCTAATAAAAAAGAGCATTATTAAACGGTAACAGAAGCAAATATTATCCTTGGGAGCAAGATTAGTTTTAGCCGTCAGCCATAACCTCAGTTTCCCTTATTCATACACACTCCTAACATCTTAAACACAATGGTCCAAATCCTCTGTCAAAGTCGAGAAGCTTTCGCCAGATAATTATTTGCTTCTTCTCTATGAACTCATCGTTTGTCGAGACAGACGATTTCTGACAGTACAGTGTCAAAATTTGTTAGAAGACAACCGTTCTACTCACTTGTAGGTCAACCCATCTCCTTTAGAGCATAGCTCTTCAGCCGTTTGACCATCGGAGACAACACACAGTTGGTCAGATCTGCTGGTTCAAAACGTGTTTTTCTGTTATATTGCGCCCGACCCGCACATCCCCCACCCCCCCAGTTCCATTGCACGCCATTGAGGTTGTAACATCACCAAACCCCTTATTTTAAACTATTTAATTTATTTAGTAAGATTGTTGTTTTTGTTAAGAAAGGGGGAAAAATAAAATTAAAACAGTGCATTAACTTACTTGTAAGTGAGGCCATCTCCAATAGAGAAGAGCTGCTGTGCTGAGAGTCCATCTTCAGGTACATAGCCTGTACCGCCACTGATCAGGTAATCTGCCATGCTGTTAATCAAATTAATAGACAGACTTCAATTAAATTGTAAATAGTAAATTATACACTGTAAGGAAGAAGGTTGACATATTTATCGTGACCTTCAGAGACCAGACCTAACCACTTAAACATTGTCTTCATCTGTCTGTGCACCAGATTATCTTTATTTGGAGATAACAATCAGGAATGTATGTGCCACATCAGATGATGTGTAAAACGCTCACATGCAAACAACATGACTTTGCCTGTCACATGCACAAAATAAATGAACAGCAATACTAGGCTACCTTAAGCGAACATACATTTTGTCTCGACTGGTGCCCTACATAGTACAAAATGTATATAAATGTGTACACTCTCTCAAGCAACAACACGCGAAAGAGAAATAAAAGCCGCGATCATCAATAAGGATGCACATGCAGGCCACTGTGCCAGGTGGAACGGTAAACGTGGACATGTGAGCAGACATTACCCAACAACTGGTAAACACTACATTGTTATTAAATTAATATATTACTGTACGCATTTAGCACACATAACACGAAACGTCGTTTTTGTTCAGATAGGTGTAACTCGTGTGTGTCATTAAAGAGGTAAGGGTTTATACCGATCACAAGATCGCCTCAGCAGAATATGCTAGCATTTCCCTACTGCCTTTGCACGTGAACGCATGCGCTACAGTAGCTAGCATAGCATGTCCAGCCAGCACGTCCAGAGCCACAATACATTTATCGGGCCATTTGCCCCAAACAGTTCACTGAGCTACACACTGACCTCGCCTTAAAATGTACACGGCACCTAAATCCAAACATTTTACGCAAGACTAGCTAACCTAGCTACGGTACCTCTAAAGCAGCACACGTTGACCACGCTCTGGAAAAAAGCAACTTCGCCAGTGTAAAGTAGTACGGTAGGACAGTAGGCTGAGTATGTGTGGTGAAATGTGGCTAAGCGAAATGAAGATGGAGAGTTAATTTTACCTTGAAGAACAAACCCGACCGAAATAATGATCGCAGGTTGCTCGATGTTGTAAATGTGATGCACGCCAGGAGAATGAGGCGGTATCGTATCCTGTAGCAGGCTGCTGTGTGCATTGCCAGCACCGTCACGTCTGCGCTCCCCCCGCACGCAGACTCACATTATAGGAAGTCACAGACTGCAAACCTTACTCAATTTACTAGAAAATGTAATGGAAGTTACCGTGACGTCCCCACGAATCAGTTACAATGCCGGCCAGCATGAGTAAAGAAAGATAAACATTAAATAAAAGTAGCAGCGCGTTTTACAATAACCCATTTGTTTTTCAAGAGAAAACTAATTACGAATTTAAAACAATTACATCCAACGAATCTCGTCTGTTAAGCCATTCATTGACGTAATAACAATACTTCTCCCACAGCACTTAAACAGTAAAAATAACAAAACCATTCCCTTTTAAATCCATATAATTAAATCCAAGTGCACACAGCCAGTCAGCCACAAGTGTCAGACTAATAGTGTGCTAACAGTAGAGGCATTATTTGCATACATCTGCCCCACAAACATGCATTTACACAAAAATATGCATGCATACATGGCAGCTATGCATTGTGGTTTATGTTACTGAGCTGTCGGCAATAATATGTGCTTGTCAACAATACTGGCAGAACTCCAGATCAAGATGAATTAAGACTGAGTTTTTATTTTATTTTTGCTATACAGCCACAACATAGGAATTACAATCCACAATATATATGTGGTGGGATATATATAAAGAGACCCTGTAAACTTAAAGAACTTACAGCCATACAGCCATACATTTATTTTTTATCATCACCTATAAGCTAACAGCATTTGCCTTTGGAGCTCCCAACCAACAAGTAGACCCAAGTGAGAAATTTAGTGTCTAGGACATTTGCAAGTCAACCCGATTGCTAGTCTGTGTGCCTGCCTGGCACTGATTTGAAAAGAATTTACATAAAGGATGTTCAGGCACAACATCCCTGTGCGATCATTATGGAGTCTGTGGGTCTCTTTATAGCAAGCAGTTAGATTTTCTTTCTTGCATATCTATATGTTCATTGTTGTGGTTGTTGTTGTTGTTGTTGATGATGTACATACTAACTAAACTAATCTGTTACATCAACAATGTTGAATGACAGGAGCTGTGCTCCTCTAGTGTTTACACTTCCATCATTGTTGACACACGTTTTAAAGGCTACATGACTTGGTGTACGCATGTGTTTGTTTGGCAGTGACTTACCTCTCGGGGCCTAAGCCAGCATGGATCCGCCTGGCGCTGTACCTCTGAGCGGCACTCTCATGCCCGTGTGGGCTATGCCATACGTAGGCCTCTCCCTCCCGGCCTGGGAGGTTGACACGTGAGGGCTCAGTGTCCCCGACGATGCTGCGATAGTCCTGCTGGTGACACTCCCTATGTTCACGTCCATACACGTCCATCGCTAGTCCGAGGTAACTCTTCAAAAGCCAGCGCCCCTTCACCTCTGTAAGTATTTGTCCTTAGAGCAGATTAGCTGTCTGCCTGGGCGCAAGACGCTGGCGATATCAACCAGCTGAATGTAGCAAATGCAAATGAAAGCAAAACAGTCCATACAAAACAAGAGAGGTAACTCTTCCAATGCTTCGCACGCCAATTGGACACTTGCTCTAAGGAATTGCAGTTGGCAAAGGAGCAAAGTGCCTTGCTAGCACATGGCAAAAAAAACAACAACAAATATAAACAGCCTTTTTGTTTTCAAACCATTCTTATCTCAATCCCAGGTTCTGCTCTGGTGTTGACTTGGCCGTTGTCTTCCAGACCTGATATGAAGATGAACAGTTGTTCCTACAGAAAGAGAAACCGGAATGGAGGTGGGGAAGAGATGGAGAGTTGTTTTATGCTACACTTCTGTCTCTAGGATGGGCGCACCTGCACACAGACAGCCTCTAACCACCTCTAGGTGTTTCAGTACAGGGCGTCGCCTAGGAGATGCTCCCATTGAGATGGTGTCTGTGTGGAAATGATGCCAGCAGAGGCTTGACGCTGCTGTCAAGAGGTGGCGGGACTTGATGTCGTCGCAATCGGCCGAGAGGCTCTCCGTGCCAGGGAGGGAGGAGGTAATGGCAATGGGAGGAGCCTGCGTATAAAGGGGCTGAAGGGAGTAAACAATGGAAGAACGCTTGACTTCTGTTGTGGCGACCCAGAGGGCTCATGCAGAAGTTGAATAGGAGCGAGTAGTTTTATCTTGCTTAGTAGTCCATGGCTGCACTGTTGCTCGCTCATTCTGATGGAAAAACTATTTCACTGGATCCCCTGCCTCTCTCTCTCTCTCTCTCTCTCTCTCTCTCTCTCTCTCTCTCAACCTCTCTCGCCCACTCACCATGCAAAGCTTAATCCTGCTTTCCAGCAATGGCAGCACATCACTTTGACAAAGAGGATTGGTGAATTAGAATGTAGAGGACTGGAGACAGGCAAAGTACATATAAAGTGACAAAAAATAGCAAGGCCTCTTGCCATTGCAGTGTACTCTGTGCCCTCGAGTTTGCCTCTGCAACCATAGTTAAGCCATAAACTGTTCTTTGCGGGATTGTTTTGCCATGCTCATGAATTATATTGTCTCTCTAGCTAGGTGGAAAATGTGGAGCTACACGTCATTTGAATCATCATATACTGTGCTTGCTTTGAGAAACCAGCGCTCTGAGATAAGACAGATGTCGGGTCATGTCAAAACGCAATCCCGCATTAGAAACAAGTCCAAGGTTAGAACTGAGCTAACAGAAACAGCAGATGTGTCTTAACCCTTTGCACAACACTGTGAAGCACTCAACACACTGGTGTCACATTGTTACATAGCCCCCATCTCCCAACAACACATTCAAAACATGGATTTATTTTCAAAAGAAGACATTCTGCCCTCAACGTTTTCGAGGGCTTGTCTGTAGTAACTCTCCAACACACGTCCAGGGCTCTGGGTAGATAATGTACAGCTAGCTGCTTCAGTAGCGCCACAGACCATGTTTACATGCAGGGCTCGATGCGTTACCAGGTTGTTTGGTTTTTAGAAGAAATTACAATGTCATTTAAACCACAAGGGTGCTATATGGGCTGTGGATGTAGGGTTCCCCTTGTGTTCCCAGCACACACACACACACACACACACACACACACACACACACACACACTCTCTCTGTGTCCTCTTAGAAGGGTCACCTCCAGGTGACTGAATGCTTGTAAGTCACTCACGCATAAGATGGAAAATCCTCTTATGTTGCTCGGAGCTTCGGTATATCCACTCCGGTTCAAAGTGTGGTTGGGACCCCATAATGGGTATTTTGCAGGATGATTTTGCTAAATGTCGTTGCATAATAAATCAACAAATGTATACTTAATTTTGAATGCATTTTTGATAGTGTTCATTGTTTTTAATGCTATGTGATATACTTTTTTACTTTATTAATGTTGTTACAAGGATGTATTCATTAGTTCAATACATTTTAAATCTATAGGCCATATCAGATATCTGAAACATCTGAATAGAAATAACTACAAATCCCTGTGTGTCACTTTGCTTTGTAATGCACGGCACGTCATCTCACATGGTTCTATACATGCACAGTGCACACTGGATGTCTGACCAGATCAATCCTTTCACTCCCATCAGGAGTCTCATGTTAAACGTGTGGACACTTGCAGACAGACTGAGACAAACGACATAAGATTCGGTCCATGCTTAACAAAGGGGCCTTCTTGTTTGCCTGTGTGAGGTTGTGGTCAATGAGGGCATCATCTCTCAGGTGATTTGTGTTGATCATTGATCATTGCATCTAATTCACTTCTTACAGGACCTCTTTGAATGAATACTGAATGTTCATTCTAAGTGGTTTTCTCCAATGTTCAGAATGTTCAGAATATTCTACTGGCTTGGGTTGTCGAAAACCAGTCGAAAGGCGGTAATGGTGTGATATTGTGAATTTATAGTGACTTGATTCAAGTTAGATTTCTATTTCAATCGTGACCATAATGCAACATTTCATCTGTATGTAGCCTGAGATTGATACAGATTGTGTTATCCAGATTGAGTTATCCAATCG
Source organism: Amblyopsis rosae (assembly GCA_025399935.1). NCBI lineage: Eukaryota > Metazoa > Chordata > Actinopteri > Percopsiformes > Amblyopsidae > Amblyopsis > Amblyopsis rosae. Next base: position 8,904 of record JAODTR010003407.1, read on the forward strand.
AAAAGGCTACAACGCCATATTGTACAAGCTGTTTGTTTTGGATATGTACTGTATTGTTCCTCCTTTATAGTGACGTACCGCCACCTAGTGGACACATATGCGCTAGAGTCTAGCGGCTAGACTAATTGAGTAGATATTCATCTGCGCAACATTGGTTAATTCATTTGTTGTTGTCAGCTTCATTACAGCCTTTGAAACATCGCTATATATATGTAAATATATATATGTAAATATATATATATATATATTTATTTATTTATATCTTATATAAATGTGGAATGTGTTTTTTAGTTATTAGATAATGTAGACCTGTACGTTACACTATACCAAAACATACATTACTAGCAGGTGCATACAAACAAGCATACAGCCTTTTAATATTATTAGACCAGACTAGATTAGACTGCTATCTGCCCCGGTTAATGGTCAAAAGTGCTATTATTGTTAAGTGGAAGTGTATAGGAATAGGCACAACAGCTCAGCCACAGCCACACATTAGGCTGTGCAGCCAAAGAGAGGGAACGCTTAGTGCTGAAGCATAGCTGGTCATATCGCTTGTCCTTTGTTGCATCATCCCCTAATGCAGGCTGTTCCAGACTGCCTCTGGATCATCAACACATCAACGTCAACACAACCATGCTCCAGGAAATGGGTTTCCATGGCCGACCATCATATACCAGACTATAGGATCACTGTGCAAATAGGCCCGCTGGCCTGCAAATAGATCAGGGGAAAATGTTCTCTAGCAGCGGCCCACAATGGGTGGCTATGTGTGCATGCAAACTATATGACCAATTATATTAATTTTAGAATGATTTAAAATATGATTGAATTAACGCTATTTAAATGATATTTTAGCTCAGTGAATCCATATCTTGGGATTGCCAGTTGATCATATAGTGGATACTTGAAATGATACGTTTGTACTCTAGTTGACTTGAAATGATAAGGTTGTACACTAGTTAAAAAAGTTGTGAAACACGGCTCTAGACAGTGATGAATCACATTTCACTATCTGGCTCTATTATTTTATGATGAATCTGGGTGTGGCATATGCACAGAACGTTGAGGGAATTCATAGTGACTGCCTACGTAAAGTTTTGTGGAGGAGGAGGAGGAGGCGTAATGCTCTGGGGCGGTTTTTCAGTTTGAGCTATAGGCCCCTTTTTAGTTTCAGTGAAGGGCAATGTTAGTGCTTTAGCACACAAAGACATTTAATTGTAGCTAACAGTTTAGGGAGGGCCTTTCCTGTTCCAGCATGATGATATGTGCTCTGTATGAGCTACTCTGTGGGGGCGAGTCACATCAGGCTAGGTCTTATTAAAAGAGACACTATATATTTAACGTCTTTCTGTATTTATTACACCTTTTTCTTAACCTTTAAAACTCATTTAACTTATTTACCTTCCTTGTTAGCTGGGTTGTTTTTAATAACTCCAGAACAGTATTGTTTCACTTCAACTGTCCTGTGCATCCATTTGTAATAGCTCTGTTATGCTTTATTTTATTGCTACAACAAACCCATTCTAGACAAACTATTCTAGGCTATAATGTAGATTAAGTTTATTTTAGCAAAATAAAGCAGGTAATAACACCAATCAACCCTTACTTCACACACACACACACACACACACACACACAAATACATTGAAATGACACATCTGTTATTTAGATTTAAAAAATGAGATTAATGGAGTTCTATTATATTTCCTTGAGGTGCATGAGGAGACATTTTCACTCCAAATGTTCTGTGGTTTACCCAAACTATCTTCAACGTTTAGGCTACTTCCTGTTCGAGTTTTCACTGAAAATAATGGCTATATGACTCATTTACATGGTCAAGTATAAACAAGGAAGTGAAAAGGTACAAGTAGGATATTATTCATTTAGAAAGAAGCACTGTCACATCTCATGTGACATATTTGTGGCAGAATTATATAAATGTGTCCCTTTCAATGAAATACAAAACAAACTATTTAAACCCCTTTAACATGACTACATTGGGTTGAAAATACCCAGCAGTGGCAAATCTTTGCATGCTTTTAATAACGATAAAAAGTTGCTGAAATAGGAAGCTACGTGCATTACCATTCTCTATCTGATTTTGAAACTGATTCTAAAAAAATAAAATAATAATATATATATTTATGAAGCATGTTTCTTGTTACAGTGTAGCTCTAGGAAATTCCCACATGCTCACATCCTGTTGGATATATCTGTAATGATGTCATCATTACATGCAAGCAGTGGCAAGATATGAAGCGGGAGACAGCCAACCTGGTTTGGTTTTAACGGAAGAGGTGGTCCTGGTTGCATCTGAGCTGTATAAAACGCGTAGCCTACAGAAAGACTTCAAAGACCAAAGGACTGTCAGCGAGCCATCGCCTTGTCGGTCGTCTCCTGGAGTTTAACAAAGAAGGGTGCACAATCGCCGATGTTCTGGTAGGCTACGTTGTTATATCAAATTAACGTACTATCTGTTTTCGTGAGTTAACATGTAGCTGTAATGGTATACGGCCACACATGTTCGGAGACAGTCTGTTTTGAACACGTGTTTTCTTCTATGGCTATTGTTTCGTTCTTTGATTATTGCCGCAGCTGCTTTGATCGTTTAAATAGGAAGCCTAAATAGTTTATATTGAAAAGTACAAGTCGTTAAGCATTCGTTTAGGTAAAAAGTATTGTCTTCAAGTGTCACTTATACTTTATATATGCCTATGGCTATATTATGCTTTTATATGAGTTATTTCTCACTATTTCTTGACTTTATTTATTTTATTATCTCTACAGATATTAAACTTCTCCAGCGATGGCATATGCATTTTTAAAGTTGTACTTCATTGGAACAGCATTGACTATCCTTGCTGTGATCCTGAGAATGGTGGACTCTATTGGTGGGCGCATGCATGTCCAAGATGAGAGCTATACTACAGAACTGACGAACCTGACACAGCAGTCTTCAAGCAGCCGTCAGCACACTGTGAATAAACGGATTGGTTCATGAGGGAGGCATATTTATCTCATTGTCTATAATACATCCAGGACATGTAATGTGCTGCTGGACAGTGCTTTCCTATCCATAGCATCTCATGCCTCCTCAATAAGCCTACTTATGAGATACGCAATCAGTCGGATAGGCTGGGAAGACGCTGTGTAGGAGGAGTTTGGAAAGGTTTTCCTTGAGGAAAATGCGACTACGAGGAAGGAGTGCGCATAGATGAGTCTAACAAAAAGGGCATTGTTTTTTGTTTTGAAGATGGTACTGCAAATGTAAGTTGGAACATTAGATGTATCATTCAAGTTATGTTCTTGTTGGTCTACCAAAATTAATACAATTAAGGGAGTAGAAACGGGCCTACACTGTCTATATACTCTTAATTGTATTCCTTTTGAATTATTTAAAATGTGGTTGCAGAAAGGTGTTCAATACTTTATTTTTAAATAATGTTTTGTGATTTGATTGAAATTAAGTTTTAAACTGCACATGAACTGCAATGTATGTGAACAGATGATTTTATTGATTGGATTCCTGGCCAAGAAGTCCTAAAGGCTCTGCTGGATATTTTATTCATTGTTGTTCAGAATTGTCTATGCTGTTTCATGTCTTGCAGGCTCACACCATCAATAATTCAAAAGCTGTCCAATACTCAAATGTATCTCTGAAGAGGATTTGTATTGTCAGTTTTACCAAATGCATAATTAAAAAATGTGTAACTTAATTAGACTGTTTGAATCTGTTATTTAACAAACCCATGTTGGCATACCATGTTGGATTTTTTTCTTATGTGCATATATAAACTGTTACATTTAGCAAAATAATAAATATAATAATAATAATAATAAAGAAGAAAATAATGAATATGGAGAAGTGAAACGTCTTTCCTGTCTCTTTAAACATTTT